>AYEL01081748.1:0-73084 GCA_000484575.1 Olivierus martensii | reverse complement strand
TATTAGTGTAAGTTCTAACATCGTTTTTTTGTTGTTCGTTTTACTGCTAACACTTAATCGGCACTTTCAGTGTAAGTTCCGATATTTAGTTTTGTTTCGTCAGTTAGACTTTACATTGTGTTAAATTGTTTTGTAATTATTTAGTATTAAGTTAGAACTTAGAAAAAGACCTGAGCTCAGGCAGAACTCTGGAATTTGCAGAGTCGCTAACCGTTAGGCTTAGTTAGAATTAATTTTATTCCATTCGTTCTAATCCGCGACTTTGCAAGTGTTAGACTAGAACAAACAAACAACGATGTTAGAACTTACACTAATAAATTCAAGAAATTCTCAAACAAGTTAAATGACAAAAAAATATAAATTTATTAGACTCAAAACACTTACAAAAGTGTTAATAAATGCTTTATTGAAACTATAATAAAGCAACAATAAATTAGTTGACAAAACTTGTTTAATCCAATTCAGTATCAACAATCAATTATTCACAAAAGAAAGAACCTTAAATACTACTTAAATCTACTACCTCCATCTCCGATACAAACTTTGAACAATCTCTACAAGAAACTCAAATGTCACTTTCGCCAATTTTATGTCAGAGCCAATGAAATTATTATTTCCTGTCGAGTAATAAAAATATACATTATGTTCATTATAATAATCTTTTTAAACAAATAATCAACAATTGAAAATCAAAAATAAAAAACACAACTAGTACCTCGTATCTATTGCAGGTAGTTCTCACTTAAAGAACTATTAAAACGTAATATTAGTAAATGAAAATTCGATATTACTTCAGTAAAGTATAATATTTTTCTTTATAAGGAATTATGAGAAAGAGAACTTGAAAGCTCTATTTCTAGTTATCTATTTCTGTTATATTAAGCAGTGAAAGGTTTCAAATTTTGTCATGAAATTTTCATAGATCTCTAGCAAGAAAAGAAAAAGTAATTACGAATTAGAATACTAAGTTTATATATATTAATATATTATATAAATATATATATTAACCTTCAGAATTTTCGAATTGTATTATCACGAAAATTTGTTCATGATACTTATTCAATTCTAATTGATTCTTTAATTTTGGAATCATTTTGAGAAATGAGAAATTCTCTTTCATAAGTAGCCAAATAATTATTCTTATACCTTCTTATTTATCTCGAATTTCTTTTTTTTTTTGTTTTTTGTTTATTATGTGGTAGATTAGTAAGTTTCAGATAATTAATGTAGTCAGTCTTATATAATGAAAATTTTACACGTTAACTTAATAAAAATATTTTATAGTAAACTACTCATGTTTGTAATCTGTTGTTTATTTTCTTATCTTCAATAAAATTTAAAATTTTTTTAATTACTTTCTAAAATCCTGTTTTCGAATAAAAATGGGATCATTAATCTAAAATCGAAAATATTATAATTAATCGAAATTTTTATGATTTCAACATCGGTTAGAAAAATAAATTTTATTATATATAGTCAAACATTTTCGAAAACATCATCATTGCCTCATCTTTCACTATATTTTCGGAAATTCGATGAAAACTGTTTCTCGTTATTATTAGATAATTGTTTATCCGAAAAATTTATTTTCGGAATAAATTTTAAAATTTTAATATAAGATTGATTGAATTAAAATTAGTTCTTTTACTATGAATAAATGCACACTTTTAGATACTTCAGCATAGTATTTATAGTAAGAAGAGAGAATAAATTCAGTAGCGAATTCTTGCAACAAAACAACGAATTAAAAAGAACCTAAAGCAAGTGTCCTTAAACAAAAAGTTCTTTAGTAAACTTAGTCTGTAAGACTTTAGAATTGAATTTCTTTTTTCAAAATTATCAAATATAAAAAAGATCAATTAAAAAGGAAAGTGCTAAATGAGATCTTAATTGTATCACACAATAAAGTGATTCTAGTTAAATGTAAAATTAACTAGTTACTCTAATATATACATTAAAATTCTTTCTTTAAGTATTTTATTACAGCATGCATGAAACAAATAGTAGGGGGTCACAATATCGGTCAAAACCTTAATATTAGTGTTTCTGTGTTTTTAATTTAAGCTACTGGGATACCGGTATTACAAAAACAAATATTTTTCTCAGTAAGTTTTGATCACAATTAGGGCAATGTTTTCAATCAAACTTTTGTTACAATAATAAATACTGTATTCTGATAAAAAAAATTATTAAAAATACAATTATTCTAAAAGCAAAAACAGCATCTACATATTGATGAGGTAAATTTTTGTACTTTAACAAATCTGAATTTTGTGACGCCCTTAGGTTTCAATTACATTTATAGTGCGTATAATAATTCGTCAACTGCAAAATTAGCAATGTTAATTAATTATTTATTAATAGTCTTTATTCATCTAATATATAGACCTACATTGAATACAGCAAAACTTCTATAAAGCGTGAAGACATATAAAAAAATCTTTCAGAACATCACAATATATTTAAAGACTGTTAAAAAAAGAATAAAAAAAGATATTTAGTATTTAGCTGATTTGAGTGGAGCTGCGTTTCTCAAACTTGCTTTTTCTGCGGTTCCTTTTTTAAAGAAAAAATTTGCGGACCTTCAGTGTTGAATTATTTAATTTCTTAAAGCAGACAAATAGAATTAATCTATAGAGATTATGTTAAAAATCTGATCTATATTTTTTACATACAATTATGAAACTTTAATTTTTTTCATTTAAGGTTATTATTGAAATGCTTTTTAACTAAATTTTCATATTTATGAAATAATCTTTATAAATATAAAAAAGACGCAGTCTAATATATAATTATTGTTTAATATTTACATTATTTTACATCTTAGAAAGAATTGAAGATATGTACAGTACTAATATTGTACACTGATAATCTATCCTGTGAATCTTACTGTATTAAATGTGTTTCTGAAAACGATGTATATAATTTTTCAAAAATTATATAAATTATTAATAAATTAATTCGTAAATTATAGAAATCTCAGCTCACATAATGTTCAAAAATCTTTCCGAAATTCATTGCAATGTTTTTCTTCATAGAGCAGATTTTCATCCATCTATTCTTATAAATCTAAGGACTGGATTAAACCTTTTGGGGTCCATAAGCATAAAACTGTTTTAAATGGGGAAGATTCTAGTTGAGCCATAGCACGCGGATATATGATAAGCGACCGTTACTTCGAAATTATATTCTTAGTTTTTGATTATATGATAGATTCTAATAAAACATCTTGAAATTATATTCTTACTTTTTGATTATTATAGATTCTAATAAAAATATCTTGATAGCCCAGATAGTTTTGGAGTGAATCTATAATACAACGGAATTGTCGATTCGTAATTTATACATCAGTCGATCGGTGGCGAATCTTCAATTCTCTAATGTATAGATCCGCATGCTATGGCTCAACTAGAATCCTACCTTTAAATAAATTATAAAATTGTTCAATCATCGTTAACCTGCTTTTGGGACTCTCTACGTACACGCCTATTGTATCCGGTGGGTAATCCGGTCCTGCCACTAGGGAATTTTATTCATTTCTTTTAAATGAAAACTAAAGTTGAATAGATTCTCAAAAAATTACATACTGTATTTTCCTTAAAAACATATTTAAGAAACTTGATTATATTCGCATTAAAATGGTATAATAATGCTGCAGATGGCAGCACTACTGATCTAGAGATAGACACAATCATTCAGTCGGGAAAGATTTATTATTATTTAAAGCATATTGTTGTAAAAATGTGAAACAGCTGGAGGGCCTTGTGGATAAGCTCTGAATTTCCACTCTGAGGGCTAGAATCATTTCCTAATTCTGTTCGAAATCATTTTAATATGATCAAATTCATCCACTGATGTTTATTTTCAGTTCATTTGCCAATCCATCGGGGATTCAGCCAAAATGATAGGTTTTTAACTTCTGAGATTTCCACTAATAATCTTTAAACTACTGTATTTTTTATAGAATTTTATGAAAATGAATAGGGAAGGATACTATTAAAGTTGATTTTGACGACATACTTTTAAATCATGCATTTTTTATTATTACAAATATGTACAGAAAATGAGTGAATTAATTCTTTACAGAATATCTTGTATATTTTTTCCGGCATGAAAAGAGAGATATAGCAATTGGTTGTGCACGTTAGTTTGCTGAATTATCAAGTATAGGCTTGAGCATTTTATTAGAAACTCTGTTCTCTATATACTGTATATTCAATCTAACATTATTTCTGGTTAAATTCTATTTTTTTCATAAATACATATCAAAGAGTATTTTTTAGTTTACTGGAAATCTACAATAAAATCAGATCTCAGAAATACACGATTCTGATTGCAGTATCTATTGCTAATACCGCATTCTAGATCTATTTAAATATTTTTAATAATAAAATTTTTTTAAGATCATATAATTTTATTTAATTCATTTAGATCTTTAAATATATATTCTATTATAGGAAAAAATAATAAATTCCTAATTAAAACGAATAAATCTTAAATGAAATTTCATATTAATTTCTCTGTTCATATTTACTTATTATCTATATCAGTGGCTCTCAATCTTTTCATACCGCGTACCACCAAACTGAAAATTCAAAAATTTCAGTACCACAAATCAGGGCCGCCGAGAGGAGGTGACATCCGAGACTTTTGTCACGGGCCCAGCGTCGAAAAGGGTCCGACAATCTGGTCTCGATGTGTCGCATAATGTGTACAATAGTTCTCAGGCAGCCGCCAAAGAACTCTGTCTACTACCCAGAGTTGTACCAATAACAGTATATTGATAGACGATTTTGTGATTGTAAAATGCGCAACTGTAAATTGTAGGCTGTGAGCAAAAAGTAAAAGTAAGCAATTTCTGACTCGTGTAATAATTTAATAAATGTTCAGTAGAGTTGTACCAATAACAGTATATTGATAGACGATTTTGTGATTGTAAAATGCGCAACTTTACATTGTAGGCTGTGAGCAAAAAGTAAAACTAAGCAATTTCTGACTCGTGTAATAATTTAATAAATGTTCAAAAGACATCATCATTTCTGAAAGACGAAATCTTTCACATAAAAAGATTTATAAGGCCAAGTTTAAGGATGTTATACCCAAGGTTATACTAGAATTAGATTTATTAAATATATTTATAAATTTCAATTTCACGGTATTTTTCCGAAATATGTACTTCAATCAGAATTTTTTGCACAATACCAGTAACAGATGCCGAAGGTGAAAGAGCGTTTAGTAAACTTTCAGCAATAAAAACCTTCAGTAGATTATTAATGCTCCAGGAAAGATTAAACGGCCTAGTTTTGCTATCAATAAAACATGGCCTGGCAATAAAAATTGATTATGACGAGGTATTAAAGATTTCGCTAACCATGAAGTAAGGAAGTGAATGAGGCAATAAAAATTTAAAAATTCTGTTTTAATATTTCGTATAGAATATAATGTATCGAATTTTGAATTTATTGTAGACTTTAAATAAATGTTTAATGTTTTATATGACTTTTATTTATTAAACCAAAATGATACACTTAAAAAAGTGGGGCTCGGACCACAGACGTGTCACGGGCCCGAAAATTTCTCTCGACGGCCCTGCCACAAACAAAAATATGTCACGTATACAGATAGGAAATCAAGATTATACACGTATCACTAGTCATGTCTCGCGTACCACAGATTATGAACCACTGATTTATATCCTTAGAATAAATATAATTTAACTTCTGTTTAAACATTTTATATGTTAGCCTTTTCCATTTTTCTGCATTTTAATATGTTTATATTTTATAAATATTTAAATTCTAATCAATAAACACGAAATATAATATAGTTTCCAACATATTTTGGAAATGATTTATAATTTATATTGAAATATTGTCGATAACAAATAAATTTTAAATGCTTTTATTTTTCAAATAAAAATAGAATTCTTAAGACAAAGATACTATATTTTTCTTCAGAATTCACAATACGTGGATTAATCTGGTTTATAATGTGATGTGAAGAAAATGAAGTACAATATAACAATAACAATAGGAACAAGAAGAACTATATCTTCAGATTTGAAGAAATATTTATCAAAATTTGAGTAAATTTTATAATTTCAACACCAAAGAAAAAATAATTCTCTTATAAAAAAGATTCATTTGGCTTTTTAGTGTTTTAGCTTTTTTTTCTGTCAAAAATTAAAAAAGCTATTAAAAGAATTATAATTATTTAAATTAATTTAATTATAATTTCATTAATTAAAATTAGCTATTTAAATAACTAAATAATTACCTTTTTTATTAAACTGGAAAGAATTTTTAAAAGAACTAATTGCTGACTGTCTGAATCTGTCTGTTGTTTTGAAATGACTTATAGATGCGGAATTAAAATCTGTCATTACTGTAGTTATTTTCAATGACATGACTTCGATGAATTTCATAATAATATATTAAGCACTTATGAGAAAAAGTTCATATATTTGAATTCACTTTTAAATGACTGAAACCACATGATTAACTTATTTGCTATTAAGGTCATTTTCAAGAAATCAATCTTCCTACTGAATTTCATAAAAATTTATTAATTACTGTAATTTAATGCCTATTTAAAGCATCTCAGAAGGTTTAATATATGACACTTGTAAAAGTTATAGGATTAAAAGATGCTGCTAGGTAGAGATCAATTTTAATTTCCCGAATATCCCTAACGAATTTCATAAAAATCTGAAAATTAGTTAAGAAGTTATGTAATATCACACACACACACAAAAACAGACATAATGATATATTTTAAGCTGCATTTAGGCTAATAAAAATTTTAAATATGATATAGATATTACACAATGATATATCCGAAAGTATTTGAACTTTTGCCGTTGTTGAAAATACTCTGAATCTTATTTAATTAAAATTTTGTTGTAATACATAATACTTATTTGCATTGTAAATTGAAATTATCATTACATATTTTATAACACAAAATTTCGAAGAACAAACTTCACTCTTTGTACTTTTTAACTCTTATACCGACTGTATAGTAGATACTGTATTATAAAAATGCATATTTAGTTAAAGATCATAAATTGATTAAATATACTGTTATTAAATTTTTTTCATTTGGTGTAATTGATACTATAGCAATCATATATAGAATTTTGTATTGAATTTTCTAGCACATGATAGAAGTTACGCGTTATATAATACATATTTTGAGTTTTAAATATTAATCTTGCTTTTTATATCGAAGATAAGTCAAAATTTATTTCGTATTTTATGCCGCTGAATCTGCTATGCCATTGAAAGATTCAAAGTGAAACATTTCCTAGTGGGCTCATGAAAAAATGAGTAAGTTCATGGATTTGATCTCAGAATCTTTGATCCCAGGGAGTAAGTGAAAGGATTTGATTCCAAGATATTGAAAGGACTTTTCCACGCTGCTGCCCTGCCGACAAGATATCAAAAAACGAATAAAAGAATGAGGACTAATGGAAATTGATCTTGGATCTATTTAATAAAATATCCAAATACCGGACATATTTCGTTTGATAATTTGCATTTGCATTAGTAAAGTAGTATTAAATCTAAGCTACCTCTCTTAATAAATAATATTTTTCAGTATATTATATATCATATTGTTTCAATAATATCAATATTTTTAATTCCAAATAGGACTGATTCTTTCAAGATATAGATTATTTAAAGTAACATAAATGAAAAATTGTGGTTCCTGTAAATAATATATCAAAGTCCTTCCAAAATAAGCAAAATTATAGTAGAAGAAAAATCATATAATTCAAAAGTTACAATTTTTATCTATATAGTATTTGAAAATATATACTATATATCAGGGGTGGCCAAACTTCATGTCACTAGGAGTCACATAGGAGAATCTCAAATACTCGAGAGCCGCGTTTTCTTTTTGGATCAATGATAACAGCATCAGTTTTTCTGGAGAGCCGCGTTTTCTTTTTGGATCAATGCTAACAGCATCAGTTTTTCTGGTATTCTTTAATAATAATTTCAAAAATTGTTTATGTCAGATGCATTTATTTCGTATAGATGCATACTACTTTTTACAATAGATAAAAAATAATATATCTGTGATTTGTTTAACTTAAATAAGTACAGTCGAAGTATGTTATTAGGGAGTTGGATATAAGGGACAAATGCATCCGGTCCAGGCGAAAAACCTATGTTTTGTGTGTATTTTTCGTCGGATATAATGAAAAATTCAGTTATAAGAGAGATAATTTTTCATTTTTCTGTACTCTTCCTTGTGATGACCTACTTTTCATTCTGATTTACTTCGGCCGGCTATAAGTGTAATTTAATTTAAAAATAATAAAAACATCATAAAAAGCCAATTTGTTGCTTTTTCTCTCTCTATTCCTCGACCGCAAAATTTTTTGTCATTATTAATAATTTAAAAATTAATTAATACAAATTAAATTAAAATTGTAGTTTCTCTAAAATGACAAAAGCCGTAGATGGCGCTGTATCCTAAAAATGGAGACATCTAATAGAGTACTGTAATTTGTTATATAAGTTCGTAGAAGTTTTAGAGTTATACTCCAAGTTTATGAGATTAAATGACAGGATTTCCGCTCATTTATATGAGCGGATAATATCTAGTATTAATTATTTCTCATTTTATGTATACCGCAGATATAAGATCCATAACCGGTAATCGAATAATTACACAACTCAAATAACCGATATTAAAATCGAAATAACAATCCTAGTTGAAAACTCTTCAATATTTATTTTTCCCACCCGACGACGCGCCGATTTGTTGCGCATTCGGATATAAGGGAAATCGGTTATAAGGGACAAAAAATGTAAGTCTCAATTCCCTTATAACCGGCTTCGACTGTATTTGCTTCATATTTACTATTGACTTTCATGGTATGGAGCCACATTGAAGGTACCAAAGAGCTGCATGTGGCTCGCATGCCGCAATTTGGCCTCCATTGGTATATACTAGAGCTGCATGTGGCTCGCGAGCCGCAGTTTGGCCATCTCTGCTATGTATCTTATATTTTCAGGCACACGTATGTATTATCTGTAAATAATAATTTTGAATGTTCAATTAAATGATTCAATTAAACTTCTATCAGTAATTTTATTTCAGTTTTATGTAGCGAAAAATATACCGATATATAGTAATCCTAAACCAAGTTCATTTCAAAATGGTTTTATTGTATTATTACTATATTAACAACTGTGAGCTCAGGAAGGAATGCTAAATTAGATTAAATTTTATGGCTTTGAAAATCTAAAATATATCCTAAATTTTGCCTTTCTAATATTTAAATATGGAAATGTTTTTTTCCATAATAATTATTATAATATTAATGTAAATAATATATAAATATATTATTATAAGATTGTGCAAACTTTTGTAATATTATCTTCAAATTTGAGGATTCAAGTCTCTTTCTCATTCTCTCTCCCTTTTATGGGCCTAGTAGTTTGTTTGCTATGGCATTGATAAATTATAGATAGCTTTGATATACGCAATATTAGTAACAGTTGGAATTTCATTCTTACGTTTTTTCAATTTTTTGTTTTTACTTTCACTAAATTCTTTCGAAAAACTTTAGGAAACGACGAGAGTTATTTATTGTTGAATTTTAGTGCAATTTTTGAACCGAATTAGTTAAAAATTAATAAAAGAAGAATAAATTATTATGAGTAAATTTTTATTAATTTTCTTAATTTTTAGATATTTACTATTAATCCTTTTTCACTAATAATACATAGTAATATCACTGGCATGAAATATGGGTTAATAAAAATTTCTAACAATTTTATATTTTCTATAGATAGTTTTAAGCATGTTTTATCCGAAAAATATAAAACTTTATTTTTGAATTTCTTGGAAAATGCAATTTTAACTAACTGCAATTTCCAAGAAATTCAAAAAAATTTCTCAAAATAGGCTCCCAGGATTTTTAGATAATGAAAAGATATTTTCAAACAGATTGGAAAACTTTCGTTGTTTTATGATATATACAATTTAAATAATTGCTTATTTTTATAGCAAAAAAAAAATTTTACAATAATTTTGTCGATAGGTGGCGAGACGAATCATATTGTTTATATTTGAATTTTTTACTTTTTTTGACAAAAAAATAAATGGAATATACAAAATTTAAATTATTATACTGTATTTTTAAATCTTAATGTTTAAAGAAGAAAATCGATGTTTATAAAAAAATGTTTTAATCTTGTGGGAAAGAACAAATGTAACCCTAGCTATGCTGTTTATTTTAAATCATTTTTTATAGGGTAAAATATCATATCTCAGATTTATGAATATTTTTGGAAGTTTTAAAACCTCTATCTCAAAAGAGTTTTTTTTTTTTGCATTTTGTCTTAAAATTCCTAATGATATAATTTTAGTAATTTTAGTAATTTAAAAATACTATTAAAAGTATTTTTATTTTCAGTTTATATACTTTCCTGATTAAAGAAAAATCAAAATAGAAATATTCTGTTATAAAAATAAGTTTATTTTCTAAATAATTACAGTATAATAGAATCTAATATATAATCAATATTCATTTTTTTTCATCAAAATCTCGTATATATAATTTGGTTTTTCAATTCTTTTCACTTTTTTTATTTTCTCGAAAAAATTATAAAGAAAACTGAATATTGGATAGCAAATATTCGTAGAAATAAAACAATAAATTAAGCAAATTTAGAAGATGGACAGCAAAAATTTAAATTAGGAAATAAATTTATCCTTGGAATTTTCTAAATCAAGGAATACCTTCTACTTTGCGATTTTGAGTCAGTGATATATTTGACAGTAAAATAATTATAAAAAGATTTAGGCGAATTAATATAATAGTTATAATGATATATTTAATTATATGATATGCATACTGTATATCCTAAGTCAATCAAGAAAACCTGAAGGAATTTCAAATTCTCTTAACTGCATAAAATATTTTTTTTTAATTTCCTTATTAGTCATTTCTAGAAAATTTCTAATTGTTTATTATTAAAAAATTGACAAATTGCTACAATGAATAAAATTATTTTTCATATTTTTATTTATTTATTTTTCTCTATCTAGATTTTAGCATCATTCTGTTCAATTGTACAGTAACTGTATTTGCCTTGACTATACGGTATTTTCCTTTTCATTTCTTTGTATTGAATTTATTCATATGATTCATTTCCTAACGATTAAGATTAAAATATATATTTCTTCTCAAAACAAAAATTTTCGACTATACATCAATATTTTTCCTGGTTATTTTTCTTTGTAATTAATATTTTCCTAGGTAAAATTTATTTTTAGCAGTTTAACTTCTGTCTTCTAATTTATATGATTGTTTAATCATTTAAATTATTTTTGCATTTAATTTAATATTTTTAATGTTTTGTTTAATTAATGAAATTTAATTCTTTATATAAACGAATTAGTGTCAGTACGATATTAAAATTTTATACAATAAATTTATTCTCAAATTTAACAGTATATTTAGCATTTTATCATTTACCGTCTATCCTCCTGCTAGCATTACATTTGTAGTTTTTTTTTACAATTCAAAGTAACTGTTTTTGGTTTTCATCAGGTATTTAGTCTGACTGTATTATACTGTTTTTCACAACTGTTTTATTTTCATAATTTGATTAACAAATAATTATTTAGTTGAATTTTTTTCAGTTAAATTTGCTACATTAAATGATGGATTTGTTACATCATTATTTTTTGCTGAAATAATATCCTTTTTATTAAGAATAACAGTACTGTAATCTGAAGAAATTTCTATATTTTGAGTTGTACCACCCTTCGTTGTATTTCCGACAGTAGTGCTATTTGATGGAAGTTCCGTTGTACTTGTTTTGTTTGAATGAGTTTCTGTATGATTTGATGGCACACTTCCCTTCGTTCCATTTTTCGTTGTATTTCCGGTAGTAGTGCTATTTAATGGAAGTTCTGTTGTTGTTTCTGTACGATTTGATGGTACATTTTTTGAGTTGTACCACCCTTCGTTGTATTTCCGACAGTAGTGCTATTTGATGGAAGTTCTGTTGTTGTTTCTGTACGATTTGATGGTACAATACTCGTTCCACCCTTCGTTGTATTTCTGATAGTTGTGCTATTTAATGGAAGTTCTGCTGTAGTTGTTTCTGTACGATTTGATGGTACAATACTCGTTCCACCCTTCGTTGTATTTCCGATAGTTGTGCTATTTAATGGAAGTTCTGTTGTAGTTGTTTCTGTACGATTTGATGGTACCATACTCGTTCCACCCTTCGTTGTATTTCCGGTAGTAGTGCTTTTTGATGGAAGTTCCGTTGTAGTTATTTTGTTTGAATGAGTTTCTGTATGATATGATGGCACCGTACTTCCTTTCGTTCCACCTTTCGTTGTATTTTCGGTAGTAGTGCTATTTAATGGAAGTTCTGTTGTAGTTGTTTCTGTACGATTTGATGGTACAATACTCGTTCCACCCTTCGTTGTATTTCTGATAGTTGTGCTATTTAATGGAAATTCTGTTGTAGTTGTTTCTGTACGATTTGATGGTACCATACTCGTTCCACCCTTCGTTGTATTTCCGATAATTGTGCTATTTGATGGAAGTTCTGTTGTAGCTGTTTCTGTACGATTTGATGGTACAATACGCGTTTCACCTTTCGTTGTATTTCCGGTAGTAGTGCTATTTAATGGAAGTTCTGTTGTAATTGTAATTGTTTTATTCGGATGGCTTTTTGTATGATTTGATGATGGCTCAATACTGTAAGTTGTTGTACCACCCTTCGTTGTATTTTTATCAGTTGTACTATTTAATGGAGATGCCATTGTAGTTGTAATTGTCGAGTTTAGATGCGGTTCTGTTTGATATGTATTTAAGTTTATTAAATTATTATAGTTGAAATTTTTATAAAATATACTCTAATATTTAAATCTAATAACTATAATACTGTAATACTTAAATCTTAATATTTTTACCAATCAATACAAAAGTGTAAATTTTGTAAATTAATAATAATAATAATTGTTATACTGTATAGATTTTATGTTGATAAAAAATCAACTCGTTTTATTCTTTCTGAAAGGAAATATCAACTCTGATATAACTTTTTGAAATCATGCCTTCAAAAAGTCATATCAGAATTGAATATTTCCTTTTCAGAATTTTCATATCAGAATTTTGGTATAATAATTTCATTTAAGATAATATGTAACATCGGAAGTCAATACAGACGTTCTAATTAGACTTCTATCCATACTTACTGGAATAGAGCATTTTTCATTCTGTTAATGATGATGGAAATACATTGGTACCTTGGTTAACGACGGTAATACATTTCAGAATTACCATTGTTATCCAAGACGCGATTCCCCATAGGATTTAATTGAAAATTGATTAATTCGTTCCCGCTCCTTCCCACAACTATAGTAAGTGTTAAAAATACAGATAAAACTCATTTAAAATGTCCTAAAATATGGAAAGTATCATTTATTTATTATATTTGCTAGAAAAAATTAATATTAATAAAATAAATTGTTCATGAAAACAGTTTTTGATTATCAATCTTCACCAGAAGGACAATTAGGCTCACTTCGGAGTTTTTTAACAAACGAACCCGTAAACACTGATTAATAGCTTATAGATTCAACGATTATTATACGGATAAGATTTGATTTTGCCGTTTGATGACGGACGAACAGTGGTGATACAGATAAGATTTGATTTTGCCTTTTGATGGCGAATGAACAGTGATATGCACTCACTAATTTATTGTCTGTATGAACTGTAGGATCTCGGACAGACGTTTTTTTCTTCTAATGGAATCTGAAACTGCGACATCACACCACTTGCGTGTCAAGTATATATAACCCACACAAACAATAGAATCAGACTTTGTTTGCAGAATTTAAAATAATAATCGTCTTTAAGAAACTAAACACTAGTGAACTGTTCAGCTTTGTGTTAGTATTGTTGTGAGCTTTATTAAAAAGTATGCATATTTTTGTGACCTTATCTGTATTAGAATAATAATAATAATAATAATAATAATAATAATAATAATACAGTAAATTCTTTAAAATCTGATATATTTTACAAAAAATCCTCATTTTTAAGTGAAAATTTTAGCACTTATTTATTTTTAAAAATTATTTTCTTTTATTACTAACAGCAATAAACACTGAGAGATTTTATTGTTTTCTTTATTAATGTTTCCTCTTCTCTTTTCCTTCTTTCCTTAGATCATTAGTTCTTAATCTTTTCTTTACCATACTCTTTAAATGTCTTTTGTTGTCATGGATGCATCAAATACAGAATGATTATTATAGAACTGATCCGATAAATTTGATGATAATTCTGCAGGTAATATTAACCATTACCTGATATTAACCATTCACAATTATAATATAATAATCCTTGAACTGTGCTGTATTGAATGTCGTGTCGATGTAGTGCCATATCTGGTTTATGAGTTATTGAACTGATCTTCAATACATTCATGAACAGCAGCTTATATTGCGAGCCCATGCAAACAGTTGGATGATGTGGAATTTATACATGGTTACTTTCAACAGGATTTAGCGATGTGCCACACATCCAATCTACCCATAGAATTGATTGAAAGCTTCTTCCCCAACTGCATCATTTTTAAAAGGTCATGGCCTCCAAGATCCCCAACCTTACCAGCCTAGACTTTTTACTGTGGTGTTTCCTGAAGGATAGGGTGTATGCAAACAAACTGAATACATTAAAAGATTTAAAGGACAATGTTTTGGTTGAAATCAGGAACGGTGAGTCACAGCAGATATGCAGATGTGGGTTGAGGTGTGCCTTCTTGCAAATGGCAAACACTTTCAACACCTGCTCTGATCACAATTAATGACACACAATCCAAAGTAAGTCAAGTGCATATTACGTTAATATCTATGTAGTATATTTTATATTATAGCTCATTTTGTCAGTCTGGTTCTATTAAAATCATTGTGCTTTATTGAACATGATCATCAAAGGTTTTCAAGAAGAGAGAAATAAATAAATGCACACAGTCCTATCATAATATTTTTATTTGAGTACAATCCAAAGTATTTATTTTATTTGACACAATCCAAAGTAAGTCAAGTGCACATTACATTAATATCTATGTAGTATATTTTATATTATAGCTCATTTTGTCAGTCCAGTTCTATTAAAATCATTGTGTTTTATTGAACATGATCATCAAAGGTTTTCAAGAAGAGAGAAATAAATAAATGCACACAGTCCTATCATAATATTTTTATTTGAGTGATTATATGCAAATTTAAAATAATAATAATGAACAGTGAGCCATAATATTACTTGTTAATTTTAATTAATTAATGAGAAAACTAGTGCTGTGTTTCACTTATAAGCCTTGTTATATTGAGTTTAACAGAGATAAAAAATCTCTGGCTTGGATAAATCTATTGAAAAGAGTCAACATCTAGCAAAAAATAATGAAATAGACTATCAAATTGGAAATTCCAAAAAAATAAGGATCTTGAAATCTTCACAGATGGTTTAAAGATTAAAAATCACTATTGGAGTAGCAGTAGTGATTAGAAATACCAAAATATATATATTCCAAGGGTGCTACAAATTAAAAGAGCATTGTACAGTGGCACAAGCTGGACTTTACAGAATATATAAAGATCTTAAAATTATTGAAAACATTGCTCCTGAAGCAAAAAACATAAATATTATTAGTGACAGTCGTACTGTCCTAAATACAGATATCCCTCTTATAACACAGTAGATAGGCTCCTGAAAAACACCATTGTGTGAAACTGTGTTATATGAAACCTGGAGGTACAAAAAGGAAAATTATGTTCCAAAATCAATTAAAAACAAATAACTTTCTTTAATTCCACATAAGAAACTTAATTTTTATTAAGAATATTAATAACACAAACTCTTTATGTGCCTGAGGTCCCAGCCACTAGGCTAGAAGACCTTATTGCCTGAAATTGAAATTTTCCTTTCACAATTGTTGCACCATAGACTTGATCTGAGCCTCTTATTTTAATTTCTCTGTGCTATCCAACTCTGATTTTCTCAGGTCTATCATCTTGGCCTTCTCTGATGGTGACAATATTATATATATAATCTGTTTCACTTTAAGTTGAGCCTGATGTCATAAGTGCATGGGCTATATTCAACAGAAATAAAGAAATAATCCATCTGTATATTTAGTTAAATGCAAGTTAACTTCACTTTATTGCTAATATATAATTTTAAAGAATATTAATTTTGTAATAACAATATTATTTATGTGATTTAAGTAAAAAATGTTTTTTATCACCATTTTGCCTGTTAATGAGATTTCATAGCAGCATTTGAAACTTTGATCAAACAATAACTTGATTTGTAATGACATCTACTTTGGGATCCTATAGAGGAAAACACTTCATGTCCAGTGAATTGTGCATAATGTTTATGGCAGATTACCAAATCATTCACTCACATTTCCATCTGGAAATGTGAGTGAATGATTTGGTGGAACTAACTTCTGAATTCACAGGTGTATCGAAAGCTACAATTTATAGGGTTCATAAAGAACTGAAGAACAAGAGTTATTGACACCAGATAAGAAACAGAAAAACTACGAGGTATCAGTGATTGTCTAACAAGATATGATAATTTTACAAAGTCAGCATCTCTTTATGTGCCCGATGGTCCCAAAATAAAAAAATTTTTCATCAGTGATTGTCTAACAAGATATGATAATTTTACAAAGTCAGCATCTCTTTATGTGCCTGATGGTCCCAAAATAAAAAAATTTTTATTTTGTGCAAAAAATACAAAATTTTTTGTACGATAATGATCATGGAAGGATATCTGTTTGTTTTTTGAGTGCTTTGCCTGATGATACATCATGGTATGACACATCTGTGACATCAGTCTCAATTTAAGATTAAACAGACTATAGTGGAGTAGGCAGGCTACTCATTGCAATAGTTAATGGAGGCTTGATCTCTCTTTGCAGTGCTAGGCCTGTTTTTTCATCAATTTGTGAAATTAGGGTGGTTTTTCCCTGTTAAATGTACTTCTTTGGTTATTATAGTGGAGTCAGACAGTTTATTTGAAACCTTCCACTATATCCACATAAATTTGCCTGAGGCGGATGGGGAGTAACGTTATGGTGACTGTTTCTGTTGGTCCTGGGAGAGATCATCTGCTTTCCCTTATTGGTTCCAACTGGCAAAGGAGGTGACTTGCCCAATGCCATTTCTTGCAAATGATGGGGGATATAGCAATCTGAAAGTGCTAGGTACTGAAGTTGTTTAAGATTTCTTCTTACACTTAGCTTAATCTCTCCAAATTATAAATTTATTTAGTATTGAGAGAGTTGTAAGTGTAGTTTAAGATTACGGTTATTTACACAAGGTAGCTTGATCAGAGATATTTTTGTAAACTTATTTTAAGTTAAATAACACTGTTTTCAATTCTTTTATTAAGAGAGATTAGTGTTAATTTCCAGAATACTTAATCTTTATACTACTGGGCTGGATCCCCTTTATCTTCTTTATTTATATAAGTTTATGTTAGACAATTGAAGGTATTTCAAACCAGGTTAGCTTAATATAAAGTAGAACAAGTTAGAATAAGTACCAAGTTGATAGGTTAGCTTTCTTTGTATTCTTCTGGTTTTTGGTCTGTACTTTATCTAGGCTAGACATAACTGTTAAGCTTCATTTAACCATATAGTGTCATTGACATTGTAAGTGCTACTTTTGGTCCCACTACAACTTAGTTTAGGATTGTGTAGAACTAGACTCTGTTCAACTTAAGATGTATTGTCAAAATCAAATTCAGGATTTAACGAGGTGAGAAGCCCTCTGTAAAGGTCTTGCTTTTCTCACTTTAAATCCCTTCTTTCTCCC
The DNA here is from genome assembly GCA_000484575.1 of Olivierus martensii. NCBI lineage: Eukaryota > Metazoa > Arthropoda > Arachnida > Scorpiones > Buthidae > Olivierus > Olivierus martensii. The sequence continues at coordinate 55,204 of AYEL01081748.1, read as the reverse complement.
CAACTCTTCTATTACATTAACCTTCTATCCTCCTATTCTCACTTTTCAATGGGCCAAACTCTGAGTACAGCCCCAATCTTTCTCTCTAATATCAAATATTCATCTAATCATAATTTTTACATTACCATCATTATGGATAGGATGTATATGTTTTTAGAATCCAGTACTTTTCAATTCCTGAAAATGTCAGATTTCAGAGTTTACTGTATCATAATTTGAATATATATTTTACATATTATTTATTTTCAAATTCAAATTATAGATTGAAAAATTAATTGGCAGTGAAGTATTTGAAAAATATAAACATTTTAAATTGAATGCAGGTAAAGTATTCAGATTTATAATTATTAATTAATAAAAACTTTAATTAGTATACTAAATTCTTTATTTAATTTATTTTCTATAAAATATATCATCTTAATTGCAAAACCAAGTAATTCCAGTTAAGTTAGTTTTACAACAGAAGTGGTATTAAAAAGTAAATGATTTTCTTTTTTTCTGTACTAATAATATGACTACTATTGCGCATATTTCTTTAAATTCTATGCATTTTGCGTATATTTTGTACAACTGTACACTTATTATGTACATTTTGTACAGGTGTACATTTGTACAACTATTGCGCATATTTCTTTAAATTCTATGCATTTTGCGTATATTTTGTACAACTGTACACTTATTATGTACATTTTGTACAGGTGTACATTTGTACAACTATTGCGCATATTTCTTTAAATTCTATGCATTTTGCGTATATTTTGTACAACTGTACACTTATTATGTACATTTTGTACAGGTGTACATTTGTACAACTATTGCGCATATTTCTTTAAATTCTATGCATTTTGCGTATATTTTGTACAACTGTACACTTATTATGTACATTTTGTACAGGTGTACATTTGTACAACTATTGCGCATATTTCTTTAAATTCTATGCATTTTGCGTATATTTTGTACAACTGTACACTTATTATGTACATTTTGTACAGGTGTACATTTGTACAACTATTGCGCATATTTCTTTAAATTCTATGCATTTTGCGTATATTTTGTACAACTGTACACTTATTATGTACATTTTGTACAGGTGTACATTTGTACAACTATTGCGCATATTTCTTTAAATTCTATGCATTTTGCGTATATTTTGTACAACTGTACACTTATTATGTACATTTTGTACAGGTGTACATTTGTACAACTATTGCGCATATTTCTTTAAATTCTATGCATTTTGCGTATATTTTGTACAACTGTACACTTATTATGTACATTTTGTACAGGTGTACATTTGTACAACTATTGCGCATATTTCTTTAAATTCTATGCATTTTGCGTATATTTTGTACAACTGTACACTTATTATGTACATTTTGTACAGGTGTACATTTGTACAACTATTGCGCATATTTCTTTAAATTCTATGCATTTTGCGTATATTTTGTACAACTGTACACTTATTATGTACATTTTGTACAGGTGTACATTTGTACAACTATTGCGCATATTTCTTTAAATTCTATGCATTTTGCGTATATTTTGTACAACTGTACACTTATTATGTACATTTTGTACAGGTGTACATTTGTACAACTATTGCGCATATTTCTTTAAATTCTATGCATTTTGCGTATATTTTGTACAACTGTACACTTATTATGTACATTTTGTACAGGTGTACATTTGTACAACTATTGCGCATATTTCTTTAAATTCTATGCATTTTGCGTATATTTTGTACAACTGTACACTTATTATGTACATTTTGTACAGGTGTACATTTGTACAACTATTGCGCATATTTCTTTAAATTCTATGCATTTTGCGTATATTTTGTACAACTGTACACTTATTATGTACATTTTGTACAGGTGTACATTTGTACAACTATTGCGCATATTTCTTTAAATTCTATGCATTTTGCGTATATTTTGTACAACTGTACACTTATTATGTACATTTTGTACAGGTGTACATTTGTACAACTATTGCGCATATTTCTTTAAATTCTATGCATTTTGCGTATATTTTGTACAACTGTACACTTATTATGTACATTTTGTACAGGTGTACATTTGTACAACTATTGCGCATATTTCTTTAAATTCTATGCATTTTGCGTATATTTTGTACAACTGTACACTTATTATGTACATTTTGTACAGGTGTACATTTGTACAACTATTGCGCATATTTCTTTAAATTCTATGCATTTTGCGTATATTTTGTACAACTGTACACTTATTATGTACATTTTGTACAGGTGTACATTTGTACAACTATTGCGCATATTTCTTTAAATTCTATGCATTTTGCGTATATTTTGTACAACTGTACACTTATTATGTACATTTTGTACAGGTGTACATTTGTACAACTATTGCGCATATTTCTTTAAATTCTATGCATTTTGCGTATATTTTGTACAACTGTACACTTATTATGTACATTTTGTACAGGTGTACATTTGTACAACTATTGCGCATATTTCTTTAAATTCTATGCATTTTGCGTATATTTTGTACAACTGTACACTTATTATGTACATTTTGTACAGGTGTACATTTGTACAACTATTGCGCATATTTCTTTAAATTCTATGCATTTTGCGTATATTTTGTACAACTGTACACTTATTATGTACATTTTGTACAGGTGTACATTTGTACAACTATTGCGCATATTTCTTTAAATTCTATGCATTTTGCGTATATTTTGTACAACTGTACACTTATTATGTACATTTTGTACAGGTGTACATTTGTACAACTATTGCGCATATTTCTTTAAATTCTATGCATTTTGCGTATATTTTGTACAACTGTACACTTATTATGTACATTTTGTACAGGTGTACATTTGTACAACTATTGCGCATATTTCTTTAAATTCTATGCATTTTGCGTATATTTTGTACAACTGTACACTTATTATGTACATTTTGTACAGGTGTACATTTGTACAACTATTGCGCATATTTCTTTAAATTCTATGCATTTTGCGTATATTTTGTACAACTGTACACTTATTATGTACATTTTGTACAGGTGTACATTTGTACAACTATTGCGCATATTTCTTTAAATTCTATGCATTTTGCGTATATTTTGTACAACTGTACACTTATTATGTACATTTTGTACAGGTGTACATTTGTACAACTATTGCGCATATTTCTTTAAATTCTATGCATTTTGCGTATATTTTGTACAACTGTACACTTATTATGTACATTTTGTACAGGTGTACATTTGTAAAACTATTGCGCATATTTCTTTAAATTCTATGCATTTTGTGTATATTTTGTACAACTGTACACTTATTATGTACATTTTGTACAGGTGTACATTTGTACAACTTTGTTGCGTTTGTGATAAAAAAAAATAACGATTAGCAACTGAGCTAACGAATCACGTGATCGATGACGAGCTGTTTTACAGTGCTCTATTTTGTCGGAAGTTCACATAATCGGAAGTCGTTAATCAAAGCATGCGTCGTTAATCAAGACATTTTTTTCTTACAGTCACCCATCGTTAACCAAGGTACCACTGTATATTTGAATATTCGTGAAAATAAACAGTCGAAAAATGAATAATCTAGCTACTGACGAAATTAATACGTTTTCTATAGGTAACGAAATGGACAGTTCTTTTATTTTTATTCAGTCTTATCATTTGTCGCTGAGTTAATAACATATAACATATATTTGGACTGACTTTCAAACAATCCGATAAATTCTCGCCTCCCGTTCAGTAACTTTGGTTGATACAAATTTTTCTAATGAGTGAATTTGTGAAAATATCCAACTATAGTTACATGAAAATATTAGGTAATTTTACTGGTAAATAAGTCGTGATTTCATACTTTAACAAAAGTCACTCAGAATGAACAAACAAGTGAAAAAACTTGATTCTATCTCATGAAACTTTAGTAGAACTAATAATCTGTATGCGAAAGTGCTTGCCGAATATATTAAATTCAATGGACGAAATTCACCTTCCTGCGTTCGAGATTATGAAAGTCACGTGTCTTGGTGAAAACAACTTTGTTTAAGCATTGCAGAGCATTGCAACAAAAAAGGGAGCTATTATGTTTAAGGAAAAATTTATTCAAGATATTTTTTTCATGTGAATAGCAATGACGAATTTACAGTAATGTCATTGCTGAAATAAAAGCTGAAATGAAGAAGAAAGTAGCATATAAAGTTTCACTGATTATTTCATCAAAAAATAAGATTAAAATAAGATACAATCCACTGATTTTCCTAAAACTTATACAGTCAATCGGGGTAAATTTGTGATCATTTAGAATTTTTCCTAATCTAATTATATACTTGAAGAGTATCTACATATGAACTCTTGAAAACTATTTTCATGTAGTTTATACCATTTACAAAGAAAATCCTGGTTTCGATAATGGCATTTTATTTCGATTTAGTCCGAACAGTCTCACAGTTAGGTAAGTGGGCTGTGAGTTAAAAATCAACTGTAATATATTTATTTCTGCAGAGTGAAGTTCAGAGCAATTTTGAATCATATTTGGATTTATTTTACCCAACTAGGCAATTTCGTTATCTTTATAATACAATAGAAAGATATTTAGCTTCATGTTCATTAATAATGGAAAATTTAGTATATGATTGTTAACAATATTGTATTCATACTATTAATGAAGACCACGTGCTTAAAATAGTACAAAATTACTTAATTATACCTAAACCAAACTTTTCTCACCAGTTAACTTAATCATCATTATAAAATAACAAATTGGAATGCCTGATTTGACAATAATTTTATTCATACTTTGTGTTGTTTTCTGCATAACTGCAGTTTCTTATATTTATAACAATAAATACGATTCAAATTAAAATTTTTAAAATGCCTACAATGTAATGAATAATCAATGCAATGTTCCGTATATCTGGAAGCGATATCCATTAAATATATAATAAGAATTCAAGGCCTATATAAATTATAATATTAGAGTAAATAGTAACTTTAAAAATGAAATTGCCTAATGCTATTAGAAACGTTAATAAAATTGTATTTTGCTTTTTTTTTCTAAAATATAATATAGTGGATCGGGGGAAGTCGCCATACTTTTTCTTTTTGACCCTAAACCTCATATTAAATTTGAATATTTTCATTTCATATTTTTTGTACTTAAACTTACAAGTGTTTTGCATATATGAATCCATCAAAAACTTTGATATAACAATCGGGTAATTTTTTATAATTTTTTTAAAAAAGTTACAATTAGTCATCTTACCCCGAATATTCGGGGTAAGATGTCACTGCGCTTTTCATGATATTCACTTTAATAAATAGCCAAAATGAACTCTTTAATCATCCAACAAACTCCTTGTTCACTATACCATGTAAATTTTAATAGAATAAATTATTAAATTCTATAAAATTACAAGAATTAAATAAATCAGCTATTTAGATATTGTATACATCCATGGTAGTCAAGTTGCGGCTTTTTTAGCCACATTCGACACTTTGATGCCTTTAGTGTAGCTCCCTATCTCGAAAGACAAAAGTTAATAAAGAGCAATCTCTTTTAATTAAGAAAGATGTAGGAGTTGTCCGTTTGTCCATATAAAATAAGCTATCCCAAACACTTAGGAAAGTGGATTTAGCAGTTTTTTCAAAGCCCTTTATATACAATTAGTATTAAATATATAATGAATTATTTACTGTGTGGTTCCATGCCATATTTTTCATCATTATATTTCTATAATCTCCTTTTTAACATTCTGTAAGGTAGATGTAGGACCATCATATATCTGTGAAGCATTGAAGCAATTCATGCCTCCTCTGCTGCAAGTTTTAAACTTTCTTCGAACCAAAGACCCATGCTTGGGTCCTGTTATATGTTCATTGCCTCCTCTGCTGCAAGTTTTAAACTTTCTTCGAACCAAAGACCCATGCTTGGGTCCTATTATATGTTCTTCTCAATTAATTTATGAAAATAAATCATAAATATAAATATTTAAATTCGGCATCTCACCCTGAAACAAATATTGCCATCTTTCTCGACGATTAGGGTGAGATGCAACTTTTAATTACGTGACTTAAAATGGCTAAATTATAATGGCTAATTATCGTTATAATTTAGCCATTAAATTATAACGATAGCCTTTAAAGAAAAATATCCTTTAAAGTATCCACTATACATTACATGTATTAATTTTTAGTATGATGATATTATTACGATTAATAATAACACTTCAAAAAGTGACTGCTTAATTTTCGAAAAAATTTCAACATTCGCTGGAAATTTTTCGATTTCTAATGCGAGTATTTGATAATTTGATAATAGCTATCATCTACTGTATATTTTTGGCGGACTTATAGGAGGTTATAATAACTCCATCATCTATATTTTTGGCGGGCTTATAGGAGGTTGTAATAAACCATATTTTATCGCCTCCCTGTTTAAATACTAAAGAATTAGAGAAAAATAAGCTTCTTCCCCGATTACCATCTTCCCCCGATTCAATCTAAACTAAATAGCACGAATTAGTCATAATCCTTTACGTTTAAACTTAAGGCTGGTTCGTCGGAACGGAAAAGGAAAAGGAAAGGAACATGTTCCGTTCCTTTCCTTTAGAATTTCTAGGTGTTCATAGTTCGACGGAACGAAAAAAGAATGCGCATGCTCTTTGTAGACTCTCGTTTGAGTAATGGCGGCTATTTCGTATCGATAGAAGCAAGCTTTAGCGGCATATATGATTAAAAAAATAACGAAGAAAAAGAGAGAATATATTCGTTTAGTAAATTCGAAGAGAAAAATGTTTGGCGAATATTTTAAACTTATACAGGAGATTAGGAATAGTGATTCTGAAATTCATTTCCGATATTTCAGGTAAAGTTTTATTGTAATAAATTATAGTATAATTTTAAAATCTTAACTGAAATGTTGCATTTATTATTATTAAGGATGTCGAAGGAGCTGTTTGATGTTTTATTGAGATATGTTGAGCCTTTTATAACTCATTCAAAAAACCATGCTTTACCGATATCAACAGCTGAAAGACTAGCACTCACGTTAAGGTAAAAGGTTAATTTTATAAATATTAGCTATTTATGTTAGCAAAACATATTTAATAGTATATTTTATTGTATAAGAATTAACATTGTACAAATTGAATAAGGATTGAATTGGCTAAGTATATTCGAATAAACTAATTTAGAATAAAATTGTTTAAATAATATAAATGTATTATAATTATGTTTATAAGTTATATTTATGTTAATGTTTGACAAATTAGTATTCCGTTACTAATAGATAAAAGTAATAATTAAAATTACAAACTTATTAGCTACAAATAAAATAATATACAATTATTTTTACGAGTAGGTATTTAGCAACTGGAGATAGTCAGCAAACCATATGCTATAGTTTTCGAATTGGAAAGTCAACCTTATCAAATATTATAAAGGAAACTTGCTTAGCAATATGGACTGGTTTAAAAGATATATACTTGTTACTTCCTTCTTCACCAACTCAATGGGAAAAAATTGCATCTGGTTTCAACAATGATTGGCAGCTTAAAAACTGTATAGGTGCATTAGATGGAAAACATATACGTATTCAAGCACCAAAACATTCTGGATCAGAATTTTATAATTATAAAGGTATATATTAACAATAAAATTCATTATCTTCTGATTATAATTGCATTAATAATTAAATACATAATAAAAATTATATTGAAATTATAAGAAAAATTTATGCAGTGAAATTATCAAATTTTGATTGTAATATTAATGAAATTGAACAGAATTTATATTGTGATTATTTTCTATATTTTGATTTTCCTTCATGTGTTATTTTTTCAATTCAGTTTTCATAACTCTTAAAATTTAAATTTTGCAGGTTATTTCAGCATTGTGTTACTGGCAATTTGTGATTCTCAGTACAAATTCTTGATGATAGATGTAGGTGCATCTGGTCACCAAAGTGATGGAGGAATTCTGAGGAATTCATCATTCTGGAAATATCTAACAGAAGGAAAATTAAATATTCCAAATTCAACTTTAGAAAATGGTTATCATATTCCATTTTATTTTGTTGGAGATGAAGCCTTTCCATTAAGAACTGATTTAATGCGACCCTATCCTGGAAGGATGCTAACAAAGGAGAAAGCTATTTTTAATTATAGATTATCTCGTGGAAGAAGAACTATTGAAAATACATTTGGAATATTGTCCAACAGATGGCGAATACTGAGACGAGAAATTAATGTTAATATTGAAACTGCGAAAACAATAGTACTAGCTTGTTGTGTCTTACATAACTTTCTTTTAATAGAAGAAGGAAAATTAAGATCAAACCTTAGAAAATACAATCCTTCAAATTACAGTGACAGAGAAGATTATCAAGGTAATATTTATAATGGTAGATGGAGAGAAGAAGGGCTCTCTTTGGATAAACTGCATAATATATCCTCTAATAATCACAGTAGAATAGCAGCAAATATTAGGGATACACTGGCTACATATTTTCTCTCTCCACAAGGTGAAGTACCATGGCAAAATGCTGTGGTCACCAGAACAGGTGCAATTTCATAGTTCAAATTACTTTTGGAGTAATAATAATTGTTAAACAAAGAGTTGTATATTTGTAAATTAAAGAAAAGATATTTTAAATAAATTTCAAATTTATAAATACTTAGAACTTGTTGAACTTAATTTATGACTATATAATTAATATAAACTTTATTATTAATATGAGCAACTGCAGAAAAATTAAGTATACAGTATACTGTACATAAAAAAAATTCAACCAATAGCTTTGTACTTTTTGCTACTTAATATAATAAACACTAACAATTATCAGTATTAAGTTTTTTCAATTAATTTTATCAGAATTAATTAAAAAAAAATTGAAAAAAGTTTTACTTATTTGACAACTATTCATTTTTTTAAAAGAATTTATTTAAATATAAACAGAAAAATAGCACATATATTAAATACATATTTACAATCTTAAAAAATATCACAATTATTAACTAAATTTTATTTGATGAATGAGCTGTAGAATTTGAATTTTTGCTATAGAAGCTTTTTCTTCTGGAAATGTGTCTAGTGTTTTTGCTAAACTTAGGCAGAAATATTCATTACTAGACATGTCTTGATTTAATTTCTTTACAATTAATTCATCAAGATCCACATCATGCTTCCTTTTTTTGGATTTTGTAACCTATAGAATAAAATACTACTATTATAATTAAATATAAAAAGTTTATTAAATTCTTTATAATGTAAATTTCATTTATATACATCAGTTTGCATGTAAGCTTACATTTTTATCAGGAAATTGCATTGAACCATCCATTGATTGTGTTCCTGAAACAGAACCATTTGAAGTGGATGGTGTATCAATTTCTTGTATTTCATTTTCAGCACACAATTCTACAGGAATGATTTCAGGAACATTACCAGATGGTATGGTAACAGATGTTTCTTGGACATTAGTTATAGAGCTAAATATTAAATATTATTAAGTAACTATACTTGAACTAAATAACATTATAAATAGTTTTTTTATGAACTATTAATTATTCTGATTTTTTAAATAAAATGGATTTTCTTACTTCCTTGTTTGGCAAAAATCTCCATAAAACTTCATTAAATTAAAATATTTCCATCGATTTGATGTGATGGCTGCAGAACCACTTTTTTGCTTTGAAAGCCTGCATTCTTTCATATATCTATCTCTTAATGAGTTCCACATTTTGATACATTCGCCAACTGAAAAATATATATTAATATAAATAATATATCGTTTTTCAAATACTAAAATTCTACACTAAATGTAATGCACGTGCAAGTGTCCTACATACCTGATTCGAACTCACATTCCTTCTTTATAGCCTCCCAAGCATTCGTTTTTTGAAAATTATCCCTATAATCAGGTCTTTTCTTGTCAAAAAGACATGGATAGCGTTGAATTACTTCGATTAACAATTCAACTTTGTCGGCTTCCATATTGAATTCGCTAATTGTACGCGTGGACTTATGGGATACCAACGAAGGAAAAATAGAAGTGCCAACAACTTTTCCGATTGAGGTAGAAGGAACGGAACTACGTCAAAAGAAATGAACGAAATACTGGGCAGAAGACAACTTTTGCGTTCCTTTCCTTTTCCTTTTCCGTTCCGACGAACTATGAACCAGCCTTTAGACAATGTTTTCACTAAGACACGTGACCATGACGTCACGGGAATTTCGACCGTTAGCTTCATATTAATGTAAGATTTCGACATGTGAGATTTTTGAAATAATGATAAATGTAATCAATGTATGGAAAAATGTTTTAATCAAAGAAGTCTTTGCTGTGAATAGTTCAGTGTCACACACTCAATTTGTGGCACAATATCGGGAAAGTACGAATCTCAATATACCTCCAAGAAAATCGTTTTTACATTAGAGAGCGAAAAGACCAGCATGTTTACGTATTCATGAATTTTCTGAAGATATTGACCGACGTATTAAAGAATATCGAAATTGTAGACGAAGCCAGCATATTCAAAGCTGAAATGAATGTTACATTGCTAGTATCAGTGCTTCTCAAAGTGTGGGTCGCGCAGCTAAATTATAATAAATGAATGTAGACGAAGCCAGCATAATCAAAGCTGAAATGAATGTTACATTGCTAGTATCAGTGCTTCTCAAAGTGTGGGTCGCGCAGCTAAATTTGGGGGTCGCAGAAATTTTAGCAAATAATTTTAATTTGCATTCTTAGTTTATATACCTCTATTCCCAGGATCGCGAAAATATTTTTTCGGGTAAAAGGGGTCGCCAAGTGAAAAAGTTTGAGAAGCACTGCTAGTATTATATATCACAAGAATTGAAAATTTCTAAATACAATTATTAAGTATAGCAAATTAGAATAGTTTCAGATTATCCGATTTTCTAATATACAGTATATAGTTATAAATAATTATTGAAAAACAAAAGACAGAAATTTTTAGTACCTGGTATTGAAGAAGAACCAAATAAATATGGCTGAAATTTAGATCCTCTATAAGTAAAATTTGCAATTATGTGCTTATTAGTAACTGATCTGTGGGTTTGAGGTTCGGAAGTGGTTTTCATAGTGAAATTTGCCGCACGTGTCCAATCTTCGTCAGGATTTTTTGTGGGAGTTATTGGATTTATAGGAAATTCAGGAATAGTCGGACTTTCTTGTGTGGAGAAATGAGTAGACTGTTTAATCTGTCCAAATGACATTATTATTTCCACAATAGTATTCTTGAAAGGATCAGTACAAAAACTGTAGGCTAGGGATAGACAGGATTTAGCTTGGTTGTAGTAGCTGAAATACAAATATAAATAAAATTTGAATAAAAGAATAATGATTTTTGAATTTGATGTATACAGGCTATTTTTTCAAAAACGAAATTCACTTACCCTGAATTTTTGGCATTGTTAGCGCTATTTTGAAAAACGTAACCATAAAGAGATTGCATGCAGTGATGAATTGTATGAAAATTTATGTAATTTAAACATATCCAAAATTCTAAATAAAATTTAAAAAATGACCTATTACTATTCTCTTTGAAATATATCTATTCGATATTATTTAACTTATATAAATAAGTATATCTACCATTTGGTGGAGGTATGCAAGAATTTTCAAAGGTATTCTTGGTATAAGTATTTATAACAGTTAGTACATTTTTCAAAATATATTCAAAAACTGTCCATTGTTTGATAAGACAGTTCATTTGCCATACATCATTAAAACATCTTTGCAAATTTCCTGGTATTCTATAATTAACAAATTTATTATTCATAAAGATATAGTAGCTGTACATCATAAATATATTTCTTCTGTAAATTTCAGTTACAATGTTCATAAATATGTTTATTTTGTAGATTTCAGTTTCTAGGTTTTTATTTTTTCCCTCTAACGCAAGATTGCACGATTAGGAAAATATGAGGCTTATCTTCGTAAAATAAATTTTAGGTAATACTAGTTTTCACTTATCATATCGAGTTTTAACTAGGGAAGTTTTAGTGAAAACCAGAATTTTCTAACAAATGTAGTGAATTCTAGTATTGACTAGTTAATACTAGTATTCAGGAACGGACTTTGTTCAAACTAGTTTCAACTAGGCAAATCGGGTTTTAACTAATTTTGGATTTTGACGGTAACATACGTATATATATATACACAGGGTGCCTACGTTTCTATGGATCAGACATTTTTCCCAAAAACTATCGTGTATACGTGAAAACTGTTAAACACGTATCCTGTTACATTTTCCTTCCAAATTACGATCCGTCATTAATATTTTTTTCTGCGCATCCTCTTGCGCAGAGCGTGTTTCAACTTTGTTTTCTTGAATGGAAGTGTATTATTTTTCTAACGGAATCTGATTCCTCCAATTTTTATGCAATTTTCATGGTGGAATTATTTTTATACGATAGACATTTTAGGAGATATTTAGGAATAAAGAATCATTCAGAAAGGCATAATTTGATCTATGGTATTTAATCTATGATATTGCCAATTTTAATGTTTTTGTATCAACTAATAAAGTTTTGTCGGATTTTTACACTACAAAGTGAAACATGATAATATGAAAAAGATATACTTGGAAACCATAATACAATACTAGATATGAAATGATAAATAAATTATTCTAAATAATGAAATATTTTTCTCTTTCAAAACTATTATATTGTACATACCATTTCTATCAGATACAAAAATAAATTTCAGAAAATTATTTTCACTAAAGGAGATATGTATCATAGAAAAGTTTGAAATAAATTATAAATTTATTTATGAATGGAATTGAAATTGATACACTTGAAAATTTATTTACCAATATATCACCAAATAATAGTGTTTTAAATAATCATGTGAAATGTAATTATAACGTCATCATCAAACCAACCGCCAAATTGAAAGCGGAAGTTGAGCGCTGCTTTTATGTTGCTCAATCACATCTGTTTTTTGTTCTAGCGTAGTCACTAACCTCTTCTTTTTTTCATTTCCTATTTTATCATCAAACGTGTTCTTGCTTTCATCCATTTTGATACTTTTTAAAAGAGAAAATTCTGTGTTATATGTATACGATAACAAAATCTGAATAATAGTAATGTTAAATAGCTAATGGCAAAAACCCATCTTTCTAGTGTTTCATTCCTTCAAAGCCAAGTGATTGTTCTTGGACTGCTCCTTGTCTAGTTTTACTAACTGAAAATTAACATTAATTTGTTAATTGACATCATAAAATGGTACTAACCAAAAATTAACATTAATTTGTTAATTGACATCATAAAAGGGTGACAGACATTTGTTAGTAAGACTGGTCTATGCTTACAACTGCATTAATTGAATATTTGCTCGCATTAACTGAAAAATGGTATCATTTTTATAAGTTACACTAATCGAATATCGCATCATTCGAATTTGCACTAATCGAGGCTTACTTGTAATTACCAATAGATATCCTATCATTAAATCCTCTAAAATCTGAATAACTGGCCACTAAAATTCAACAGAAATAACATGTGAGATCTAAAATATCAAAATGTTACTTATCTAACATGAGAGTCAAAATATTTAGAAATTGTGATTAATAACAAAATTGTATTAAAATGTTATTTTAACACTTATTAATCACAATCATAGTCACAGTTAAATCAATACTTATTGGCAAATTTTAATGAATTTTTAATTCATTTTCAAAATTTCTATGTAAGTTCTATTTATGAAACACCTATTAGTGTGCCTCATAAATTCGATACTAATAGATGCATTAACAAATGGAATAGCCAAATGAAATTTATGAGCATACATTAAGCATAGCTAAGAAAATTTGAAGTCATAAGTGATATTTTTGCAAAAAATAAATTGTTTTTAATGAATTTTTCATTCATTTTTATGGAAATTCACCAAAAATAAAGCATCCGTGTATCTTAACTGCATAAGTTGAAGCCACATAAATAGGGGAATACCTACTGTATATACAACAGCAATCATTTACCATTTTGGAGGATCCAGATTCCACATATCATTTTTCAGGAAGGATCCATTTTTGGCTAGACTCATTGAACTTCATCTTTTCCGTCTTCTGATTGATCTTATCATAGATGTTGGACAATCTGTGGGAGGCTTTAAAAGTGCCCACTATTAAAAAACACCCTTGACTATTTAATTCAAACTAACATTATTAAGTTTCTAACAAAAATAAATAATTATTTTTAATGCTATTTTCCTGATAAATTTATTCAAAAATATATTTATTATAATGCATAAATTGATGAAATTATAAATACAATATATATGTTACAGGACAAACACGAATTCAGGAAATACTAGAATTTCCTAATCAAATTGAGGACATCCTAACGCTTCTTGGATGTTTTAGTATATCCTAGGCTGAACTCAAAATGCCGAACATTTCTTATTCAGAGTCAGAAATTTCTAGTTTTTCTTAGTTAAAACCCAAAATGGCAAACATTTAAAACAAAAGTCTTCATTTCTCATGTATTCCTGCTCAGAGTTCAATATTTTCCAGCAGAAATTTCTTTCTTTAGAGAATATTCACAAGGATAAACAAATCTCATTGAGAAATATTGCAACCTACACCAGTGGAAGTACCATAGGATTAAATCTGCTTTCAATGCAACAAGCATTGTGTACCTAAATTATGTTTGTGCAAAAAGAATAACATTTTGTGTAATTGTAAATGCCATAAAAGCCTACTTTGCAAAAATACATGAGATATCTAGTTGTTTTTTCAACTTTTAAAATTTTTTACATCTTATTTTATGTGAACTTCGACTAATAAAAATATTAAAATATTTGACTATAAAAATAAAAAAAAATTGGCAATTTCAGTTCTTTAAAGTCAACCATGTAATAATGAATGAGAGTTAGCTGTGTTTTCAATTTGTCTTATTTCATTTTCTTTACAGAAAATAACAATGAAATTATTATTTCCTGTCGAGTAATAAAAATATACATTATGTTCATTATAATAATCTTTTTAAACAAATAATCAACAATTGAAAATCAAAAATAAAAAACACAACTAGTACCTCGTATTTATTTTTGCAAAGTAGGCTTTTGTGGCATTTAGAATTACACAAAATGTTATTCTTTTGCAGAGACATAATTTAGGTACACAATGCTTCGTGTATTGAAAGTGGATTTAGCCTTGTGTACTTCCACTGGTGCAGATTGCAGCCTTCCTCAATGAAATTTGTTAATTCTTGCAGATATTCTCTAAAGAAAGTATTTCTGCTGGCAAATATCGAACTGTGAGCAGGAATATATGAGAAATGAAGACTTTTTGTTTTAACAGTTTGCCACTTCGGGTTTTGACTAGGAAATACTAGAATGTCCAACAAGTGTTAGGATGTTCTCATTTTGATTAGGAAATTCTAGTATTTCCTGAATTCGAGTTTGTCCTGTAACGTATATATATACATACAGTTACCCTCAAAAATTTACATTCAGTAATTTTTTTAATAAAATAAAAAACAAATGATTTAACAAAAAGATGGTAACAAAAGGGCAAAACTTTGGTGTTTTATCCTACACCAAAGTTTTCTCCTCAGAATGAGAAATAAAATAAACCATTATTTCAAAATAATCCATTTTAATTTGCAGAAAATATTATTATACAAAAAATAATGCACAAATCAAAAGTATTCTCACCCTTTCAATTAAAATTGATATAATCCACAGAGTGCAAAAAATTTGCATATTTTCATGTAATTAGTATACTAAGAGCTTTCTGGAAGATTCCAGAATTAACAAAAAGGTATAAAAGTGACTATATTCCTCTTGTATTCAGTGCATAGAAATAATCAGCATGGGTAAAGATAAAGAGTTTGTGAAAATCTCATGGACAAAATTGTCAACTTTCATAAAGCTAGAAATAGCTACAAATCTCCAACCAGATAATGATTCCAGTTTCAACCATTGTATCAAAGAGATCACAGGTCAAAGAAAACAAATCAAGTATCAGATTACTGGTCACAAAACTGCTCCTACGACGTTAAGTGTAACGAACACAGGAGCAGATTTCTGCTTCTCCGACGTCAACATATTAAGAAGTAAATATTAATCCTAAATTGACTGCCAGAGATATATTTAGACTGAATTTTTCAAATTTGAAACTGATATGTCTGAGTCAACTATAAATTATTTGCTGCATGAAACAGTGTAGTTGGTTACAGGCCAAGGAAGAAGCCACTTTGCAAAAATGTTGTAAGAACAATCAATTAAAATTTCCAAACAATATGAAAAAGATGATTATTATTTCGGAAGTAAAGTATTATGAAATGATGAAACCAATAATAGAGTTGTTTGGCTATGCCAACACGTTATGTTTGGAGAAAGGAGAATAAGGCATTTGTAGAAAAAAAATCATTCTTACTGTGAAATGTGGTGGGAATATGGTGCTAAGGTGTTGCTTTTCAGTAAACAGGACTGGAGATAAGACTCATACATGGCATAATGAATTCTCTTCTCTTTCAAAACGTATTAACTGTTAATTCAGATTTATTTATTTCAGAGTTATTATTTCTGATTTGTGTTATTTATTCATATAAAATTTGTATTGTAAAGTTTATATTAAAATAAGTCAAGAATATTTAGATTTATTAAAATATTATTAGCCTTATCTTCTAAATTGACTAGCATATACTTAGGCTAAGTTTGAGGAGAGTCACAGTGAAGCTTAAAAACATGCTTATTTTTAGAGTTGCCAGATTTCAAAATATCTGACTAAAGAATTTCAACTTGTAACAGTTTAAATTTTGCTTTCCAACTAAGTAAGGAAAGAGTGTTTCTACAGACATTAAACTTGTTTAAATCTGTTTTTACTCCAGCATTATCTATGAATGACAATATTTATTCTTATTAATATGTTAAGTTAAAATAACAAATTCAATATATAGGGTATTCCTAAAAATCTGGCCAAATTTAAATCACAGATGCTACTCATCAAATCAAAACAAAATAAAGTTCATTTAAACATGAATCTAGAAATGCTTCCTTTCTGAACTAATACAGAATGTGTAAGTACACATAAGACATACAGTTTAATAAGCCTATTAGTTCATGATGGCTGTAGTAAAGCAATTAATTATAATAAAATGAACTATCTATTAATCACGACATTGTGCAAGTTATTAGAATAGTCAGTGAATGGCTGGAAATAAGTCATGATTTTGCTCTCTTTTTCAGAGATTACTTATATAATCTATGCTTTTACATCCTGTATTAGTTCTAACACTCATGCTTATATGGATTTTTCGCTTTATTTTCATGAACAACAACTGTGATTTAAATTTGACTAGATCTTTTAGAATATCCTGTATATTTCATTACTTTTAAAATACTTTATACCTTTTCAGTTTTTCACTGCTTATTTTAACTTATTTAATTACAGCTAGCCAATTGCTGCTAATTGGCTAATTGTAATTAAATCCTTTATACCTTTTATACAGAGAAATATATATAATACCTTTTATGTAAAATAGAGAGAAATATAATTCTCTATTACAACCTTTTGGATTGATTAGAAAAAAGATTTAAACATTGTTTAAATGTTTAAATCCTTTCTCTGATCACTCTAATAGGTTTTTCTATTGAGTACATTAAAACAGTGTTTAATGATGTTCCATGATTGGTTTAATGTTAAAACTTTTATCCAGTTAAAGTGATCGAACTATAATCAGTCATGGATGAGTTTAAAATAAGATCTTCTAATATTATGAGTGGAAATAAATCAGTGTTTTTATCAATATTTTAAAATAAATATGAATAATATTTTTAAAAAATAGCTTAAAATAAGAATTGTATTTCGATTGCTAGACAAGATTTTTATGGAATTTTTTGAATGAAATATAATCTAATCCTTCCTTATTCTATTATTTCTTATGGAATAAAATTTGATATTTTACTTAGCATTGTTTTAAATCTCAGTTCTAAATAATGAATTTATTGTATTGGGTTGTTCAGAAAGTAATTTCATTTTTTTCTCATCAGTGGCATTAGTTGATTTTTATCCACCAATTTCATTCTAAGCCATATTGTCATTATAAGTTTCAACAGCTGATGTTTCAAGGTATATTTATAAAAAATTTTTTTTGATTCTGTGCAGTTGTTTTTTTTCTTTTTTTGGTGTCTTATCAAAAATGGAAAATAAAATAGAAATTTTCGGCATGTTTTGTTTTTTTATTACTGAAAAAGTAAGAATGCTATTCAAGCAAGAAAAAGTTATGTGAAGTGTATGGAGAAGATGTATTAACAGAATGTCAGTGCCAAAACTGATTTGCAAAATTTCATTCTGACAGTTTTGATGTTAAAGATGCACCACCTGTAGGAAAGTTAGTTGAAGCTGATGATGACAAAATAAAGGTATTGGCTGAAGCAAACTGCTGAATAACAACTTGAGAAATTGCTACAAGATTGAATTTTTTGAATTCAGCCATTCACAACCAGTTGAAACGTTGATGTTTGTGGTCGTGTTGTTATAATATGTATAAAGTTTGCAAATTTTGAATAAAATTGGCATTGTATAAATTAATTTAAACTTGCCGTAATTCTCTCGTTTGTATATCGAAAAACATACGTATGGAGTACAGTTATAGGAAATTTTGTTTTTCAGAAAGAAATACCGAATGTAAATGTTAAAAAAAAAATATTTATGTAAGCTAGATAACATTGAAAGCAAGATTAGTATGTCCTGGCAACAATTTGTTTTATCGAAATCTTTCAGAAAAATCAATATCTGATGAAATTTTGTAAGAAGGCTAGAGTTTCTTTAACATATTAGATAGGACGGTTGATCTTTCTGATTTATTATAAATTTAGGATTGTAAAAACTTCTGCAAAGATTGATGAAAAATCTTCCTTTTTTCCTGTCTTCTTCTTTAAATATTAACTTGTAAACATAATTCAAATTATGACCATGCCAGACCGTTCTTCATTTTTTTTAGTCTGGTTTTATACAACAAAGTTGAACACAAGCAATCATGGAACAGAAGAAATGAACTGGCTCAAAGCACTTTGAAACCCAATATTCATCAAAAATGTGATGCTCTTTGTTTGGTGGGATTTCAAGGAATTGTTTTTTTTTTTTTTTTTTTTTTTTTTTTTTTTTTTTTTTTGGAATTTTTTTTTTTTTTTTTTTGAGCTTCTTCCAAACAATTCCACAATTACTTTGGAAGTGTACTGCCACCAATTAGACAAATTGAGTGATTCCATCAAACAGAATTAGTCAGAATTGATTAACAGAAAAGGCTTGTTTCACCATGACAATGCCAAACTTCATGCAAGTTTGATCACTCGCCAGAAGCTGTTACAGCTTGGATGGGATTGCTACCATACCCACAATATTCGCCATATCTGGCACCCTCCAATTATTAATTATTCCGGTCTTTACAGAATTCTTTCGATGGCAAAGCATTTAGTTTAAATGAGGATGTCAAAAATCATTTGGTTCAGGTTTTTGCAAGCAAAGACCAGAAATTATACGAGCATGCAATCATGCTACTACCAGAAAGATGGCAACATGTTTTGGATCAAAATAGTCAATATATAATTAAATAATATATTTATATACTATAAAAAAAAATTGTCGTTCATTTTCATGAAAAAATGAAATTACTTTCCGAACAACCCAATAGAAAGCAAAAATCTCCCATATATGCATATTCTTCAAAGATTAATGCATGTTTAATGATTAACAAGTGAAAATTCATATTCATTTTGTGTTTTTTATTGTTTAGAAATAGATAAAGATCCTTCTCGTTGTTGGTGTCCCAATCCAGGATGTAATAATGTTTGTCAAATAGAATTGTCAGATATATCTATACCTGTAGTTTGTTCTAATGTAAGTTTTATTTAATTTTTGATATTTTTTGCAATATAACTTTGATAAATAGATATTTCAATATACATATGAAATAATTATAAAATGTTCTTTATAGACACTATGATTCTAAATTAAAAATTTTTGAGATATAGATTTTTCATTTGCCAGACTAATATCATTCAGCTTATACTGATAAATAAAATTGCATAAATTAATATCAGTATGACTTTCATTAAAGAATAATCAGATTATAATTAAGAAATTACAGATATAGTTAGAATTACAATGTAAAATAATACATAAATTGTTACTTACTATTTAGTGTGTTTATAATGTAATTGTATTTTTAATTTTTCCAATTGTTATAATGTTTATTATTGAAAACTTATTTGAAATCATTTTATATAATTTTTTGTTATTTATAATTAAGCAAATTGTGATGATGCATTAAATCAATTGTGGAAATTTTGGATGTTTTTATCTCAATTAAGCTTTTACAAACTTACAAGGAGAGGACACAGCTGACTACCCATCGATTTTGATGAAACTGAATGATGTAATCTAGAACAAAAAATATCGAATATGTGTCTGAGCGTTTGTGCCAATGCGCCTTATAAATAAAAATATTAGTGTTTAAAATTTAGATTTGGCGAGCTTAAGATATAAGAAAGAGAAAAAGAGCGCTTCTAACGCTACGCTCGTTTTTACATGTTGTATCATCCAGCACAATGTAAACAGTCTCCAGAAATTGCATCTGATGTCGACAATGAGTAAAGTTGTAAAAAATTTCTTTTTCTACTGTCATTCATATATGATGTATGTACGTGTACAATGAGGAGGAATACGAGTTGGTGTAATAGGATTTTTTTTTTTTTGTATTTTTGTTGCATAACATTAATTTTATTTCTTGTGATTTAATTCATTGCATTATGTATGTTTTATGTTAAAAATATGAAATATTAAACAATACTCTTTTCTCTTTCTTATTTCTTAAGCTCACCGAACCTAAATTTTAAACGCTAATATTTTTATTTATAAGGCGCATTGGCACAAACGTTTTAAACATTGATATAAATTTGATAAAGATGACATGTATGTTGTGCAAGAAAAATTTCAAACTGGCATTAACAATATGATATATATATATATATATGTAGATTAAAAGTTTTGATGCTTCTAGGCCTAAATATAATTGCCATCCCTAATGAACTTAAAGAATTCTAATATGAATTAAATTAAATATTATTCAGTTGAATGTTTAAAAGTTTTATTGAAAATAAAATTATAAATATATTTTAATATTTATTACTTAGTGCATTTCTTGGCAAATTCATTTAATTATGGCTCTGTAATCTAGTGAAAATGTTAGGTCCTTTTCAAGTCAGAAAAGAAAGA
The DNA here is from genome assembly GCA_000484575.1 of Olivierus martensii. Classification (NCBI taxonomy): domain Eukaryota; kingdom Metazoa; phylum Arthropoda; class Arachnida; order Scorpiones; family Buthidae; genus Olivierus; species Olivierus martensii. The sequence goes on along the minus strand of AYEL01081748.1, from coordinate 33,942 downwards.
GAATTTAATTTTCATTAGTAAGATTTGGCCTTAAATAGTTTTTACATGTTTTAATATCAAAAATGTCCATTCAGCTGAACAATTTATAATGGATATACGAAGGAAGATAATGAATATAATATTATTGCTATATCACCCAAATTGATAGAAGGCATGTTTCTGGTATTTACTTTTGATGCCATCTGTTGTTTTTTTCTTGATTACAGAAAACAGTATAGTCTTTTCAAACAAGTTTAGATCTATATAGAGAATTGACTTTTGCAACTCCTAGACTTGAGCCTTGTTGGTTTAGGTGATAATACACTGATGATTCTGAACATGCAATGTAAAAACTCTGGGCAAATTGAAGTTTATAAAGAACTATTTCTCTGTTAATTATTCCTTCACTGGCAATCTTTACTTTCCTTCATTATCTAGAATTTGTGTCCTTCAGTGAAATCTGGAAATTAGTCATTGCCAAAATATTTCTACTTTTCATTAATTTAATTGTTGTAATAGTATGCAAAAATTTAATTTTATAAATTAAAATTTTATAATCATTACATATTACCACATAATGAAATTTTGAATTTCTATTGATCATTCTATTCTATTTAACTTCAATAATGCTAGCACTAATAACAGTAAAGAATCACTTTTTTTTATTTACTAGAAACTACAAACGTTTTTGATTTTTACACCATCGTGCACTAATAACAGTAAAGAATCACTTTTTTTTATTTACTAGAAACTACAAACGTTTTCGATTTTTACACCATCATCAGGTAACATTTTATTCTAAACAGATTCGAACCAGAAAGATAAATGCAGTTGCTACGGCAACCAATCATTTTTTATATAAAGACATTTAAATATAACATTTGGAATAAATAATAAATAAAATATTAAATTACTGAGCTATAATAAATTAAAATAAGATTATACAGAAAACATTAATACAAGAATATTAATAAAGTTTGAAGAGCTGAGCTCCATTGGTTCCAAACTACTCTAATACTGTCTGTACTGGGCTTCTTTCTCTTTTTCTTTATAGCATACTTCCATGCCTGGGGAGGTTCCCATGCTAGTCTATCATTTATCAGATTTTTCTATATTTTCTCTCATTAATATCTCCAGGGACTCCATAATTGGTTGCATGCGCAGCACAATTGGTCTTATTATTTGTGATTGGTCCCATGATATGTTAAGGTCTCTACTGAAGGCCTCCACTGCAAGAGAGATGGAGAGATTTGCTTGGAAATGTCCTTCTTGTGCTCATCTATTCTTTTTGCTAATGTTCTTGATGTTACCCCTATATAAGCAGCTTCTTCATTTGTTTGTGTGTCTTTGAGGAGTATTTTAGACACTTCTTTGGGCTCATACTCATGGAGTGGATCTTTTCCATTTCTCAATACATTAAACAAAGTTGGATCCCTTTTTGGTACTATTTTTCTATTCTTTTTCTTAACTATCTTCTTAATTACTTCTAAGTTTCTTAAGTGATACGGTACTGATAAGTATTCGCTCTTGTTGTTTTTAGAGCTTTCTGCTCTTTGGTTGTTGCTAGGTGTACTTTTTACCTCCTTTAGAATCTGTCTTAGGAATGATCTGTGGTACCCGTGTTGTATTCCAGTCTTTTGTAGGTATTTCAGTTCCTGGTTCAGGTCTTCCGTTTCACTACAGTAAGATAGAGCCCTTCTGTATAAACTCCTAAAAGCTGCTTTTTTATAGCTGACAGGATTATTTGACCAATTGGGAATTATGACAGGTTGATATGTTAGTTTTCTGTAGACACTCATTTTCACTCTCTCTTCACCGACCTGAATTTGTAGATCTAAGAAGCGTACTTTTGTATTACTTACCTGGTCCTTCTTCAATTTCAATCCATACTGCTTGAGGGTTAATTCTTTAGCAAATTCATCTACTCTATCCTGGTTATCCCAAACAATCTTCTTCAATTTCAATCCATACTGCTTGAGGGTTAATTCTTTAGCAAATTCGTCTACTCTATCCTGGTTATCCCAAACAGTAAGCATGTCATCATCATACCGTACGTTCACTTCTTTACTTCATTAAGGGCTGAAATGCTGGGAGCTTTTGACTTTCCACAGCTCTAAGAACAATTTTGGCTAAGGTACCTGCAATTGGGCTCCTGATTGGTACATTCATTTCAAGTAGGAATTGTAGCAAATTAAGTGCGCAACTTCCCTCAGAATATGTGCAACATTTTGCTCTTATGGGACATTTTCAAGAAGAAACCTATAAAAATGTAGGCATACTGGCTCCAGTTTTAGTGAGGGATACAGGGCTTCAAAATCATATGTTGTAAAGACGTCCCCATGACTTGTTTGTAGGTTTTTGAGTCTGTTTAGTACCGAAGCCGTGACCAGGGTTGAATTATCTGTTTCCTCCAGGATTTGGTTACCGATAGAAGCAAGGCCGATCGTGGGAAAAGACTTGCACCAACGTATCCCTTGGAAAAAGCTATAGCGAAATGGTATACAGATTTGATTGTTAAGACTTTGTACTTCTGATTATAGTTTTAAAGTTCTTCTGTTGAAAATCCTTTATTTTGTACAAAATGATAATCTCAAATAATGAAATATAAACAAAGAAAATAAAGAAAAGATAAGGTTTGATTTCTTAAAAGTATTCTTATTCATCCATGCTGTTGAATTTGAGTTACAATAACAAGCAGTACCTCCATAAAATACTCTTCTTAAAGTACTCTTTTATTATATGAAATATCTGCAAATATTAGATAAGGATGGTTTTAAATTTCCCAATTATAAGCATGAAATTGTTCTGATAATCCAAATGTATACTTTTCTTTTTATTTGTGGTATTAAATATTTTTTTCAAGATTTCATTTAAAAATGATTCAGGTGATTAATTATAGTGGTACCTTGGTTAACAACGATAATCCGTTCCAGCCTTACTGTCATTATCCAAAGTGCGATTCCCCATAGGATTTAATTGAAAATTGATTAATTTATTCTGGCTCCTTCCCACAACCATATTAAATATTAAAATGCAGATAAAACTCATTTAAAATGTCCTAAAAATATTGAAAATATCAAAATGCAGATAAAACTCATTTAAAATGTCCTAAAAATATGGAAAATATCATTATTTATTATATTTGCTACAAAAAAATTAACATCAATAAAATGAATTGTTTCTGGAAAACAGTTTTTAATTATCAATCTTCACCAGAAGGACAATTGGGTTCACTTCGGTGATTTTTGACAAACGAACCCGTAAACACTGATTAGCAGTTTATAGATTCAATGAATATTATATAGATAAGATTTGATTTTGCCTTTTGATGGTGAATGAAAAGTGACATGCACTGATTTATTGTCTATAAGAACTATAAGATCTCAGACAGATGTTATATTTTTTCTAATGACTGAGCTAATTAATCACGTGATGCGATGACGAACTGTTTTACAGAACTCTATATTGTCAGAAGTTCACATAATCAAGAATCGTTAACCAAAGCATGCGTTGTTAACCAAGACATTTTTTTCTTTCAACCACTTGTTGTTAACCAAAACAGTCATTAACCAAGGTACCACTGTACTGCATTTGGCTAAACTATTGTTGTGTTATGTGCTAAACTATTGTTAAAACTTATCATCTCATATTTGGTTAGGATCCTCCTTTGTCGCAGCCAATTTGCCTATCAATCTGGCAAATCGACTGAGCATGCTCTTCATGAGGTTGCTTCACTCATTGAGAGGGCTATTGGGTACAAGGAGATTGCATTTGGCGCTTTCCTTGATATTCAAGGGGCTTTTGACTCTACTTCTTTTGAGCAAATTAGCCTTGCTGCTACCAGGCATGGAATCGGCTCAACGATTATTCACTGGATTGGCTCCATGCTGAGGCATAGAGTTTGTATAGCAGACTCTATGAGGAGGAAGTCACGATTCTCGCTGACAGGGGCTGTCTGCAGGGAGGGGTGTTGTCTCCCCTTCTTTGGAGCCTTGTGGTGGATGAGCTTTTGGCTTTACTTAATGGAAAGTAAAGCCAGCAGCGTAATGTGTTGAATTGTTTCGAGTGCTATGTAGCATTTCCTACATGTGTTGTTTGTTAATGTGCTGTCTTTCAGTATGTATTTTCTGTAGTTTTTCATGTTTATTACCTGGTCTTGTATATCTATTATAAACCCATTTCTTCACTGTTGGATATGCTGATGACATATCCATTGTTGTGGTGGGGAAGTTTCCTAGGACTGTTTCTGAAGTTTTTCAGACAGCTCTTAAGTTTCGCACTGGTGTAATAGGGTTGGATTGTCTGTTAATCCGGCCAAGACTGTTATTGTGCCTTTTACTCGAAGAAGACAGTTGGTAGGGTTAACTGAGCCGACCTTTCTTGAGTAAAAGGTTGCAGTTTTCTACCCAGGTCAAATACCTTGGTGTTTTATTTGACAAGGGTTTGACTTGGAAGCCACACGTCAAGTTTGTTGTGGGGAAAGCCTGTAGGGCTCTTTCGGCTTGCAGGGGTATTTTGGGTAAGACTTGGAGTCTTAGACTAGGTGTTGCTTTGGATTTATACCATGGTTGTGAGACTATTCTCACTTATGCTGCCATCGTATGGTGGCGTAGGGTCTTACTTAAGACTTGTCAGGCCAAACTTGGAAGGATTCAAAGGCTGGCCTGTTTGGGCATTACTGGGGCTATGAAGACATCTGCTACCGCTGCTCGAGGTTCTCTTGTGCATTCCTCCTTTGCATTTGTTTGTTGAGGCGAGTGCACGGGAGGGTTATTATAGGCTCCATTCTTCTGGGAGAGGGATTTCCTGGACCCATAAGGTGGAGCATCTGTCTTTTGAATGGGACAGGATACACTGTAACATTCTTGGGATGATTAAGGATTACATGGTGCCTAAATTTTGCTTTCTCAGACCCTTTACTGTAATTTTTCCCAGTTTGGGGGACTGGGAGGGGGGGTTTGGGCGCAGTATCAAGGGTGGTTTAGTCTGGTTTACGGACGGTTCTAAAACCACCACTGGTGTTGGGGCGGGGGTTTGCTGCGAAGGGACTCGGATGCTTTATTCCTTTTCCCTTGGGCGGTTTGCCACTGTCTTTCAAGCAGAAATCTTTGCTATTTCTGCATGTGTTAATATTAATCTTGATAGGGGTTATGTTGGCAAACAAATTTTTATCCTATCTGATAGTCAGGCTGCTCTTAAAGCACTTGATAATTCCCGTTTTGTTTCTAAACTTGTATGGGAATGCCGCCTTCTCATTGGGAAACTGGCCACCAAGAACAGGGTTCAACTGGTTTGGGTACCAGGGCACAAGGGGATTGGGGGTAACGAGGTTGCTGATAAGCTTGCCAGGGAAGGGGCTTCTTGCCCCTTTTTTGGACCTGAGCCTGTCCTGGGCATTGGTTCAGATGTCTTCGGGCGGGTTGTCAGGGACTGGTTGGCGGCTCAGCATCATGCTTTCTGGAGGTCTACCTCTAGTCTTAGGCAGGCGAAGGCTCTCATTTTGGGTTGCTGTGCTCAGCGAACCAAAGAGTTGCTTTCTCTGAACAAAAATGAAGTTAGGATTGTTACAGGGCTTCTTACAGGGCACTGTCATCTTAGAAGACATCTTCACTTGATTGGGCTTGCTGATAGCCCCATGTGTAGAAGATGTCAGTATGAGGAGGAAACTCCTCTTCACATTTTATGTGAATGTGTGGCCCTTTCGTGGCTTAGGCGTGATTTCTTGGGGATGTATTTCCCTGTTCCCGAGGATCTTGCTTCTGTCCCATTGAAGAAAATACTGTTGTTTGTTTTTAAGACAGGCCTTTTTCTGGGATGATTTGATTGGGGGTGCACAATAGATCATTGTTGGTCGCAGTGCTTGGGCTGAAATAGGCCCCTCCCTATACTACTACTATTACTATCATCTCATATAATCATACATATAAAACATCAATGATTGACTTCAGTTGAATATATTTTGATTCTTCATTCTGAATATGAGAAATTATACTTGTTGTGTTCTCTGTGATGATTATTTAATTTGCTATATTGCATTGATTCTGTTTTTTTTTATATGATTAAGTCTTCCCATTTTCTTCAAGAGATTACTTCTTGAATATAAAAAATCTATTGCAGGAGCATGTAGTAGAATTAATGTAGTAGCATGCTTAGTTGATATTTTTATCTTGTCAGAATTTTTTGTTTATTATTCTAAGCCATTATCGATATTCATTTGATGCTTATCAAGTTGTTTTAGACAAATTCCATTTTGAGAATGTTTATAGTTTTCATTATGTTTTATTGGAAACATTGCGAAACTATAAACACTAATGTTAACAAATTGAAATTTGTTAACATTATTGTCTATGTTTCTTTTCTTATTCTTTATGATATTCAAAAGCATGTTTTATTTTATAAAAATACAAAGAATTTTTAAACAAAATCCACATACAGTCAATATGTAGCCTAGCTGAATGATATTTTAGTTAATAGCTAATATAATAAATACTGTTCTGTTTAGATAATTATTTTTTTGTGATATTTTGTCATCTAAGATTGCTAATAGTGCTTGGATATTTGATAAATAAGAACTTTAGAAATAGCAGTTAAACTAAGAACTTATCATAATAACATGTTTCTTAGTTTTATTAAAAATATGCATAATGCTGTTATATTGTTATTCAATTTTTTATGTTGTAGTTAGTGACTATAAAGATGGAAATAAAGAAGTTTTATTTATAATTAAAATCCATTATTTCCATTATTACTGCTTGTTAGCAGAATTTATAACAAAATATCATATAAATATTACTTCAGTAAATTTTACCATTATTAATTATAAAGTAAAATTTCATATAAAAAGAAAATTTTACTGGTAAATAAGAATATCATTTATATAATCATTGCCTAGAACACTGGTTCTCAACCACTGTGCTGTGGCACACTAGTGTGCTGCAAATCTTTTATGGTGTGCTGTGAAAAATTAAGAATGAATTGTATATATGTATCATATATGTTAATAGTGAAACATGGTTGGCTGGATATCTCTTTTGCAGTCCTATCTATTCCTATAAATATGGTATCATTAGAAAAATCTAACTCTCAAATTTCTATGACAGCCAAAATGCTTTGTCGTTATTCATAAAATTTAAAAATTAAAGAAATAAAAATTATAATTATAATTTCTGTAAAAAGACAAAATCCGCAGATGGCACTATAATTTAATAAGGGCTGCCATTTAATGATCCCGTGTACGAGTATGTTTGTAATCTGAATGTAATAAAAATAAATATGTTAATGAAAATTCATTGTTAAATCTAAATTATTATTTAAAATATTTAGGTGTGTCATCAAATTTTAAAATATTAAATGTGTTCCTCACCAGAAAAATGGTTGAGAACCACTGGCCCAGAGGGCTAGATGACAAAAATTTTTATACTGTAAGAGTTCATTAAATACATTATGAAAGAACTTGTAAGTTATTGTCTTGTTTTAATATTAATATGCTTTTTCAGATTCATTATTATATTGTCAGCATTTCTCTGACATTAAAATAAAAATAAAAAATTCAATTTTGTTTTATTGCTGTATTTTTATGTAAAATATGATGATCACAGATTTTTAGGAATCTACATTAATTTTAATACTATACCATAACATTTTTATGTATTTGAATGGAATAAAATTAATATTGTTGTACAGAGTAAAAACTTTCTCTTTCTCTGTTGTTCATTTATAAATATCATTTTCAATTGACATGAATGTGTTAATCACTTTCTCCTAGTCATTTTTTAAATGAAATTATTACTTAGCTTTTTTATCTTAATTATTTGCTTAGTAGATATAAATAACTCTTTATGGTATTTTTGAAATAATGAAAAAATATGGAAAATCCAAAATAAAAAAAGATATTGTTTTTTAAATATGCTACATACATTCAGAAAACATAGTGGCAAAAAAATTAAGATGTAAATTATCAATGATTTGAATAAAAAGTGCAATTTTTGTATCTTTTCTTTACTATTGTATAGCTTTTCTCTTTTTTTAATACAATATAAACTAAAGTGCTATTTTTAAGAAATTACAATAAATGACTGCTTGTTTTTAAAATAAAAAGATATTTACAAAAAACTTTTGCTTTTTAAAAATCTCCCATTTGTTGAAAGTTAAATATTAAAGCTTTGATAGCATTATTTCCTGTTCATCATTTAAAATTTTCATTTTTGATACTATTGATTGTGTTCTGATTATTCAAAAAATTCTGATTATTTCTTATAACTGAAAAATATAAAAAGTAAAATATTAATGTTTTTTAATTAATTTAATAATGTGATGTAGTTAATATGATATTGATACATTTTTATCAACTTAATACTCAGTGCTATTTACTAGAACCCAAATTTGCTTCCAGATGATTTCCAGATATTAAAAATAAAGCTGGATATAGTATGTTCAGCCTCTGCATATCCAATACAACATTAAAGACAAATTTAATCTTGAGATTCAGCTAAATATAGAAAAATATCCTTTCTCATTTAAATTTGAGCAAACTGTTGCTAGGAAATATGGCAGTTCTTTTAGAAATTATTCATCCATAATTAAAAGATTATATGAATTACAGATGTTATTGAATAAAATCACAGAATTACAGTGGGTGATCGGTTAACGAACGGTTCGGATAACGAACACTTTTTCGAAAGATTTTTATGTTCAGTTAACGAATACATGTTCGGATAACGAACACTTCACAAAACAATCTGTGGGACCGACGGAATGACAGGTCAGCCCGATGGCTGCGTGCTAAAGCTGTGGCTTAACATTCTGGAGGATCTGGGGTTCCCACTCCTCCAATTTTTCAGGAGGAATCTGGGCCCGGCACGTTGAAACCCATCCTTCCGGTTGACTCCATCATGGGTGTTGGTTAGCCTGTGATGATGGCAGCTCTATAAGTGGCCGCCTCCATATAAACATATTCCATGAGGATAGTTCGGATTAACTAACCTAACGGAATGACAGGCTTAGGCCTTGTGGATATTTCGGCTTAACTAATCTAATGGAATGACAGGCTTAGGCCTTGCGTGTTTATGATATTTCGGCTTAACTAACCTAACGGAATGACAGGCTTAGGCCTTGCCCGTTGGTGGACTTATGAGTAAGGATGGAAGAACAGTCATTTTTCTCGATTAAAATGAACTCGGAGACAACGTAAAACAAATCAAATATTTATTAAAGAAGATAAGAGAGAGTTTTTACAATTTTTTGGTCTTAGAATGGCACCCCATACCAGGTTGAAGTCAATAGGCTTCGGGTTTTCTACCACGACAATGCTATTAATCACTTCCGAAAAATCCTGAAGGAGAGAGAAAAGCAATCGATATTGGACAGATTCTTTATCGGAAAATAAACATATAAATGAAAATGCAAGATTATGTATGTATATATTATTGTTATTACATATAAATAAACGTAATAAGAAATTATATAATTTTTATTTGTTTTTTGGGTCTCTGGAACGAATTAATCAAATTCCCATAAAAACATATGGTAAATCGATGATCGGTTAACGAACAATTCGGATAACGAACATTGTCTTGGAACGGATTATGTTCGTTAATCAATCACCCACTGTACTTAAAAATAACAAATTTTTAGGCCTAAACTTCAAAGAATAATAACTAAATACAGTGGTGCCTTGCAATTCGACACTAATCCATCCCCGAAGTTATGTTGAATTGAGAAACTGTGTCGCAATTCGACACTAATCCGTCGCCGAAGTAATGGCGAATTGAGAAATTGTCGACTTGCGGGACAATATTTCCCATATAAGACTATGGAAAATAGATTAATTCATTGTTGGACTCCTATATTTCCCATATAAGACTATGTAAAATAGATTAATTCGTTATTAGTCCCTGTTCCATTCTCATAACAGGTGAAGTGAGAGAGATATATATACTATATTATTTACTTTAGTATATGCATTTATTTCAAGAATGCATTTATTTCAGAACAAAATGAATGAACAGATTAATCAAAGTATTGTCCATTACTGGCTACTACTTTTACCCACCTCTCAAGCAATTTTCGAATTCCATCTCAAAAAAATGTCTCATCTTTTGAGGCAATCCATGTTACGAGCCAATTTTTGATTTCTGTGAAAGAAATGAACCTGTGACCTGCCAAATCGTGCTGCATCTGTCGGAACAACCAGTAGTCAGAAGGAGCAATGTCCGGAGAATACGGCAGGTTTTGTAAAATATCCCACTTGAGCGTTTCCAAATATTTTTTTATGACTTTTGCGACATGAGGCCTAGCATTGTCATGCAGAAGAATAACTTTGTCATGTCTTTGCATATTCGGGCCATTTTTCTCGTAATGCATGGCTCAAACGAATCAATTATAGCCTATACCGATCGCCTGTAATGGAATCGCCAGATTGTAGCAGTTCATAGTATACAACACCCTTTTGGTCCCACCAGATACAGAGCATGACCTTCAAACCATGAATATTCAACTTTGGTGTTGATGTTGAGGTCAATAGCAACGATTGACCGGGCATAGCGTAATATTTTTTCTTCTTGGGGTTGTCATAGAATATCCATTTCTCATCCCCAGTCACATCTGACGTAAAAAACCTTTTCTTTGTTGCCTTTGAATCAGCTGCTCGCAAGAGAAAAATCGCCTTTCAACATCTCTCTGTTTCAGTTCATAAGGCACCCAGTTGCCTTGCTTTTGAATCATTCCCATGCATTTCAATCATACAGAAACTGCTTGTTGAGTCACTCCAATTGATTCTGCAAGCGCCTCTTGCGTTTGACTCGGATCTTCATCGAATAATGTCTCCAATTCTTTGTCTTTGAATATTTTTGGCTATCCAGAGCCACTTGAGCGTTTCCAAATATTTTTTTATGACTTTTGCGACATGAGGCCTAGTATTGTCATGCAGAAGAATAACTTTGTCATGTCTTTGCATATTCGGGCCATTTTTCTCGTAATGCATGGCTCAAACGAATCAATTATAGCCTATACCGATCGCCTGTAATGGAATTGCCAGGTTGTAGCAGCTCATAGTATACAACACCCTTTTGGTCCCACCAGATACAGAGCATGACCTTCAAACCATGAATATTCAGCTTTGGTGTTGATGTTGAGGTCAATAGCAACGATTGACCGGGCATAGCGTAATATTTTTTCTTCTTGGGGTTGTCATAGAATATCCATTTCTCATCCCCAGTCACATCTGACGTAAAAAACCTTTTCTTTGTTGCCTTTGAATCAGCTGCTCGCAAGAGAAAAATCGCCTTTCAACATCTCTCTGTTTCAGTTCATAAGGCACCCAGTTGCCTTGCTTTTGAATCATTCCCATGCATTTCAATCATACAGAAACTGCTTGTTGAGTCACTCCAATTGATTCTGCAAGCGCCTCTTGCGTTTGACTCGGATCTTCATCGAATAATGTCTCCAATTCTTTGTCTTTGAATATTTTTGGCTATCCAGAGTGAGGCTTGTCTTCAATGCTGAAATCACCATTCTTGAAACGTCGAAACCATTCCCTACATGATTTATCAGTTGGAGCATTGTCACCATAAACTTCCACAAGCATTCGATGCACTTCAGCTGCACTCTTCTTCCAATTAAAACAGAAAACTAAAACCTCCCGCAAATGCTGCTTAGTTAACACAAAATTTGACATATTCAACACAGTAAAAAACAAGATTTTTGTTTGAATCTCAAAGTGATACAAAATGAATATTATTGACAGATATCTAACCTCTCTGAAACAGACGATATCAGGTGTCACTATAAACATTCATGACAGACAGTGCCATCTTTTGAAAACAGACTGAACTAATTTGTACTCCCAATAATAATGTATTTTAATTTATAGTTAATTTTATTGCTTATCTTTAAAAATTAATAAAATAAATAAAATAATTTATTTATTTTAATAAAATAAGAACTATTAAAATAATTTTTAAAGATAATCAGTAGTTTGCTAATTTTGTGTAAATGAATTGGATTAGATTACATTGTTTAAATAGTGAAGGATTTTTAAATTAATTATTCCAATATCTTTTGACATCATTTTATGAGTGCACAAATTATGTTAATTAATTTTTTGTTTATATTTATTTATCATTGATTGGATTATTATTATTATTATTAAATTTTTCATATTATTTTTTCTTCTGAATTATGTGTTTAATATTGACATCTGAATAAATAAAAAATGTAATAAATATCACTCTTAAAGTAAATGAATTTTCATGAATTATAATTGTTTTAAAAATTTTTAAGTTTTTACTTGTAAAAATTCTTTTCTAATTTCTGATTGCATCATGTATAAACAAGCCTCCTATTTCAAACCTTCTTTAGGGAAAATTTTCAATCTATACGCGAGAATATACCATACTCTGATTTTATTTAATTCTAGTAATATTATAGAATTTATGGTGTTAAATATACATGGTATATGAATGAGAGATTTATTGGATGAATAGAGTTCATTTTTGCTATTTATTAAAGTCAATATCATCTTACCCGGAATATTCGGGTACTAATTGTAACTTTTTTAAAAAATTATAAAAAATTACCCGATTGCTATATCAAAAATTTCTGATAAAGTCATATATGCATAACACTTGTAAGTTTAAGTACAAAAAATATGAAAAGGAAAATATTCATACAAAAAATATGAAAGGAAAATATTCAAATTTAATATGAGTTTTAGGATAATATGAAAGGAAAATATTCAAATTTAATATGAGTTTTAGGGTCAAAAAGCTTAAGTATGCCGACTTCCCCCGATCCACTATAAATGATCTTTCTGATTAAATCCGCGTGAAATCGTTGATTTGGCACTGGAAATAATTCTTTACCTACGAAGAATTTACAGAAGTCCAAATACCTAATTCCCGTCACTACACTGTAAAAAGACATGCAAAATATTCACTCGAAGGTGGAAGCGAGCGGAGAAATGATCTCACCGAAAAAAAAGAAGACTTACAAATTAATAAACAAATTTAAGAATGAGAAAAATTAACGAGAAAAGCGGCTGTAGAAGCTGCTCTAGCTCGCGATGCTGCAACTGAGGAAAGCTAGAACTCGAAAAATGCCTGTTAATGTTATGACAAAGCGCTTTATTTACAGAGGAAATAATTCTTATCGAAACGATACGATTAAATTGAGCGCAACTCCATAGTATAACAACTATACAGATCCAGCTGCTTTTGTAAAGAGAGTATGACGTAAAAAAGATGTCAATTCATAGATATCTTATTTAATATTCATCTAAAGATAAATATTTAATGTGTGAAAACAATTTTCTCATTATTTATATTATTATTAACTTTGATTCTTTGTGTATGTATATTATATAAAATAAAAATTTTATGAATTTGTTTTCGTGCGCTTATTTATAAATACAGTATTGTATAATCATTTATTTTACTATCGAAGCAGATTTTAGCATCAAATAAAAAAATATTTATCATTTTCCTGGTTTATTTCATAAGTATATTATATATTTTATCCATATAACTTACATCACGTTATATAATAAATCTGGAAAGTTTTCTTCGTGTTAAATTCGAGAAAACTAAAATAAATCGATCTCGGAGTAAACTTAATTACATTAAGTTTCATACGCGCATTTATGATGATGATAATTAATAATGAGTCTTTCTTTTTCTTCTCTTTTACGCATCATAAATTCTAAAGACAGTAAGATTATTTTATTCCGCTTATATATCCAATGCGTAAAGAAATAATATTACGAATTTTGTAATTGCAGTTTTTGAACAGGGCCGAGTATGTTTTTCCAGATTTAAGTAAAGGCGAAAATCGTCTTTATTAAATTAATTTATTAATTCCGATCGAACTATACTTTCTTGTTTTTTAAAGACTGATTAAATGTCGGAAGTTTCTATTTCCGTTACAAAACACAAGCTGGATGTAACAAAGAAGTGAATCTCGGCCCGGAGCTATACACGAATAAAGCCTTCTTTAGCGCTTATTCATTTTATATCCTTTCTACAACATCCTAGGGATTAAGAAGATTAAAAGACGGTTTACTATGGCGAATCTTACACGAATACCGCTTTCTACAGCCCGATTTTTCCCTGCCCGAGCAAAAATCGTTAAAGATATTATTGAGCCCGACCAAACTTGTAGCTTCGACAATTTAAATACAGGTAGGCTATAAATCGGGGTAACAATCGCTACCCTGATTTATACCTGTACTTAAATTGTGGTTGGGCGACAAACTCGGTAAGATTAAATATGACCGATCGCATAGTTTAATCTTAAGAATATTTCTTAAATAACGTTAAATGATAAAGTTTTAATAGGAATTGAACTTACCTCATGTTTCGCGTACATTAAAGTTACTTCGTCTCCATCGTCTGTAAGAAATTAAAAATTTTTACTATAATTAAATCTCCATTTAAAATTTATTAATTAATTTCTTAAAATAAAACAATTGACGAAAAAATAAATTCCCGACGATCTATATTATTGCTTTTCTATAATTTCCTTTTCGGCTGGCAGCACTCGCCTTCATTAGTCCATTCGGTTATATAAAACAGATATATAGCGCTAAATACATATTTTTTATAAATAATTTGAACAGGCATTATTTTAGATTTACCTTTTTTATTATATTTTGGCATTGTATCTATTTGACAACATTCTAAACTTTAAAATTTAAACTTATAAAAACAACATAAATCTTTAAAATATACATTAGCAGTTACGCCATGGATTAGATATGCATTTCGGCTTTTGCAACGCCCTCTTCAGTCTTTATCACAGAATAACCGCAAAGAAAATTTACATAATCTAATTATAAAATACAGAAATTAAAAATTACATAAAAATAAAAATATTAATTTACAAAAAATGCCTGTTCAAATTATTTACAAATTGCATCGCCTACTCCAAAATTTATGTTACATATTTTTTATATTATTTGAGAAATATCAATATTTATCGGCGTATATAATTACGTGACTTACTTATGGTCGAAGCATGAATCGCTCTTTTATATATGTAACACTACCATTTGGTCAGAGTAAAAATAAAGCTATTTTTGATGACAGCATCGGAAGTCAGTATCGAGTCTATGGCAGCGGCAATTATTAACTTTGGTGATGGTATTAATGCGCGCGGAACAGTCGATTTCCATGTAAAAAGTAATGTCAATAAGAACGGTATTTATTTTTATGTAATGATGCCTCTGGGTTTTCAGTTTCGAATAAATATTTCGACGCCACTTTCTTAGTTTGACGGCTACTTACGCAGCCTTTCGACAACCACTTAAAATTACATTTAAAATCAGCTCGGGAGGTGCGGAACACGATGGCGCATCCGATCATGGTATATATGATAGACAGGCAGATAATTTACTACCTGTTAAAATCTTGTTAATATGGTAATTTTATTCGAAGCCAAGCTTATTGGCCAAAATTGCCATTATTTCCTAGACTCGATACTGACTTCCGATACTGTGGTCCAGTATAGTTAAATAATACTTTTTCAACATATGGAATCATTTTTAAATTTCGAACGAATACTTTTATTACATTTTAGAAATATAATAACAAATTAAATTAATAGGTTGGATTAATAAATCAATTTTGACATTAATCACGATATATTGTCATTCTAATTAATGGCCGTATCGATACGACATCATCCCAGCCAGCGCGCTGTCTTATATGCCAGATTATTATAATGTAACAATGCGTAATGTCACCATACACGGAGATATATGCCGTCACTATGGCGTAATAATAGAGACGATTGTACGCATGAGTAAATATGGGGAAATTATACGCCGGCTAGCGAATAAATAAAATATTCAAAATTTAACAAACAATTAGCTAAAGAAATATAAAAGTAATTATATTATATATGTTAACCAATTATAGTATTTACGTACCGCCATTTAACCTATATTTATTTTCAAAATTAATTAAAATTTAATATAAATCTGTACATTCCGATTATTATTACGAAAAACTTGAAAAAAAAAATTGATGAAATAATTTTCGTGATTCGGCATCTTTATAATTTAAAATTTTTGAGAATAGCGTAACTTACAATTTGAATAAATCGTCTTAACAAAATGTTTCCATAAAATAAAAATTAAATATTAAAATGATTTAAGTAATTAAAAATGAATAATTTAATTTAAAAAGTATTTATTTAAATTAATTTCTTTATTTATCGGTTTATTAAATAATTAAAAACTAAATTTAGTAATTTTTATGGTTAAATACTGTAAACATAAAATAAAAATATCGAAATAATGATTTTTTTTTAATTCGAATAAATTGAATACAGTTATTATCAAATGTTTGTACCAAGAAAACTTTCCCCGTTTAAATAGAATTTGAATACCGAAAACAAAAAAGTTTTAAGAATTTAACAATAATAAAACATTGTAAAAAAGAATATTATATTCATCTAAAGAAAAATATTCGCCGTTGATACGAAGAATGTTTGGAAAAAAGGCGATCAATGAGACTTTGTAACTATTCGGAAAATCCTGGCTGTTTGAATGAGGTTTCGCCCGCAACATAATCAATGGAAACCAAACATACAAAAGCCATTTCGCTCTAACTTTAACAGAAATTGCTTTCTAATTACACTTACACTCCATTTTTTTCTAAATAAAAACATTTAGTTAACTTAAACTCGGTCCATATATAAATGCTTACGCATATTAAATGTAATTAATGTTCTGTCGAAAAAATATTTACTCATTCCTACTTATTAATTACTTATAAACTCGTTTATTCGTCATAATTTACCAACCAATTAGCCGATAAACTAAAGAAATATTTCATTTATTTCTACTGGTTAATATTTGCTTTTTAAATATTAATTATCTGAAAGCGTCTTAATTTTCCCAGATAACTCGGCAAATATATTAAAATTTTAAATACGAGTAATTAATCGGAGTAAATTACTTAATCTTTAACGAAGATCGAAATGAAAATATCACATTTTTCACCGTCAAATGTTTGCGAAGAGATATACAACTGCCATGTAGGTCTATTATATAAAATTATAATTAGAATTATATAGTCGTATATTTCTTTATTAAAACATTAAATTTAAAATACAACCATTAAACTGGTAATTACGCCTTTGCAATCAAAACTATTTCCGTTGGTTGATTGGCTGGATAATCTTACCACCAATATGCAAGGTGTTTCTTACCACCCATATCATTCATTTTTCTCGGAAACGCGATGAGAGGGCGAAAAATTTCCATGATCAAAGTATATCCGAAGAATCGAATGGGCGTGATAAAAATTTTGTGGGCCCATCGGAAGTAGGGACACCAGGGGTGAACTTTGAAATCTCCAATGGAAACATATGCCGATTTTGGCATAATTGGATAGAATTGTAAAATCAAACAACTTATGTTTCGAAAGTTTTTTAATATCGCCTACGGATGGTGAGATATCACAAAAAAAAGATGACGCCGCGTGTACCGCCGATTGGACTGTTCAGGCAGTAAAAAGAAGAAGAATCCGACAGAGGGCATCTGTGTACTTGTCATAGAGGTAAGAGATAGATGGAGATGGCGTGTCTATTCAATCCAGCCAACAAAATTGAAGCCGGGGCGGAGCTTATCCGCCATATTGGTATACCCAAAACATTGTCGATGCTAATGTTATATAATGTAGATAGAAGGACTTTTAAGACGACAGAAAACACGCCGAGTTATGTTGCGTTGGTTGTAACAATCGAAGCGATAACAGAACAACAAGTTTTACAGGTAATGTAATTCTTTCAAATAATTTATTTTTATTCACAAAGACAAGGTAGTAACTCTACCGTCTATCGACTGATATTAGCGCGGGACTAAGTACTGTATGTTTAAGATAAATTCGTTACATATGAATATAATTAATATTATGTTGGTCTATTTTATCGAGTTTATATCGAAGTTTATCGAGTATTTTCGTTTCAAATAGATATCAAAAACAATTATTAACGCAATTTGATATCTGTGGCATATTCTCTCCATTAATAAATAGAAATTAAATTTATATATTATAACATAATTATAAATTTTTTATGAAATAATAAGATTAATTTAAACTATATTAAAACTTTATATAATTATACATCAAAATATTAGTTAGTAACTAAATATTAGTACAAATATTAATTATATTCACTACTGTTAGTTTATTAAAAAACAATTCAATTAAATCCAAATATAAAGTATTTGTTTATTAATTTTGATATTACATTATAGAATTGTATCTGTATTTCTTTACTAATAGAAACATAAAAACATATTTGTAGAAATATCGTTTTACTGTTTTTAGATTTCCAAAAGCTGAAAGTAGAAGACAATTATGGAGAGAAAATGCTGTTCCTTACAAAATTTTCAACTTATATCTGAAATATTTGTAATACAGATTTAAATAGTAGTTGTCAAATGATTGAAATATTTACTTTTTGCATAATAAAACCATAAAAAATAGAATGTGAAATATTTTTATTAATGTTTTAGTGTAATTTCCAGTAGAGTCGCTTTTAAAGATACATAACGAGACGCTTACATTCATTTTCATTCTTCACTTTACTGTTTAAAACATTTTGTTCCGAGAATAAAATTATTTAAAAAACACCGATGAAAATTCATCGGTGAAAAATTTATAAAATTTTGCGATTGAATAAGCGTCACTTATTACTCATTACCCGCAATTTAATAATACAATCTAAGCGGAATAGAGTAAAAATATTAATATTACCGAAATTATATTGGAAAGATGAATTAGAAAAAGAGAAAGTAATAATGTTTGTAAGATAATTTATATTAAAAAAAAATGTTATCAAATTGCAATTAATGTTATAAATAAATACTATGTTTCAGAAAAGCTATTATACAAATTATTAAAATTTGTTACGTATATTATATAGTTAAGTCTTAATATTTGATCTCATTTATTATTATAAGGGGTTTTATCAAGAAAAAGATTGTTATTACAATTTTAAGATCAAACTTCCGAGTTTTTACCATCGAAAGCGGCCATCTTGGTCAACTCAAAGCCGGCTTCGAGTTTAGTGACGTCACGCCATCTCCATCTATCTCTTACCTCCATGGTACTTGTGTGTACCCTGCGGAACATTGCTAAAGCGGTAAAGAGCGGTATTATGCGGATTAAATACTCGATGGTAGTCGACCCACAGATGCGATAAGTCTTTCGCCATCACAGTTAGCAGGAAGCCATATTCAAGAACAAGGGCTTCCCGACTTGTTTCAGCCCTTTATGAATGCACCATGGAGTGCATAGACGCCTTTTGTCTGATTATTTTTCTTGTTATTGCTTGAATAACCCAATCGGCGGCATTTTTTTTTTTTTTTTTTTTTTTTTTTTTTTTTTTTTTTTTTTTTTTTTATTTTTTTTTTTTTTTTTTTGTGATATCTCACAATCCGTAGGTGATATAAAAGAAACTTTCAAAACAAAAGTTGTTTATTTTTTACAGTTTTATCCAATTGTGCCAAAGTCGGCGTATATTCTATTGGAAATTTCAAAGTTGACCTTTTGTGCCCCTACATTCGATGGCCCACAAAATTTTGGGTGGTAAGAAACACCCTGTATATGGCGGACCATTTTATAGTCTACGATGGAATAACGTACACTAGTGAAGAAATGGCCAAGAAAGTCGAAAGACGAAATCAAAGAGCCTAATTAAAGTTTTTCTAAAATTTAAAATAATTCGACACAGTATTAATATATGGAAAATTCGCGTTATATCAGCATCACGCCACATACCCAGAAAAATAATTTAAAATAAAAAAAAAAATACAGGCAAGACAGAATCTGTTTTGCACCAAGGTCATATAATTGATAAATCCATTTTTTTACGACAATAAAAGAAGGCAACGATACCAGAATTTATGAAGCAAAAAGTTGCTCCAGGATAGATTCAACAGTTAGAAAAAAAAAATTTTTAAAGCCTATCTTTTTATATCGTTCACTAGTAAAGGAACGTATAATAATAAAATTTGATTTATTCAGCAACTTAAAAACTCAAATTATTCTACCGTTCTAAGTTTATCAATAAATAGTATAACTCGGATTTCATTTGGTTTTATTGCACTAAAAATTGATGTAGAGCCGTAAACTGTATAGCGATACACAATTATTATTTTAGTCTATCTTTACAAATATATAAAAATAGAGTTAGAATTTAAGGAAATTCCGATATATTAAGTTTTTATTTGTTGTGTCTGAGAGCTTAATATGAAAAGTAAATTTGAAAATCGGTCTACGTATTTTAAGCATAAAAAATTTACAGGCACCTCGTTCTCGATTATCTCCTCCCATCGAAATAATAAAGATGTTTTCGAATAATCGGCAGAAATGTAATAATAAATTATGAAGAAGAAATCAGATTTCGTAATCGGCATATTCCACAAATTATATTTGTAATCTTAAATCCATTCGATTTTTAGAATGTGATAAATGTATAGAATTGGTGGAACTTCGTATCAACTTAAAAGTACTTATTTAGTTAGTTTGCAACCAGATTTTAGTGCAACCGTAAGAAAATATTTTTAAGCGCCAATCAAAATTTAAAGATATAACTACTATAAATTTCTATTTGTTGCGTCCCGCTTACAATAAATTAGTAGAAGCCGTCAGAAAAACGTTATTACAGTATATTAGCGTAATCGTATTTTTAATAATTAAAATCGATAAAGCTTATTTATTTAAAAATAATACATCCAAATAAAACCGGAATAAATTTCCCATTTTCATAAATACTATAAAAATTAAACAATAAATTTTTGTCACAATGTGGCTATTGGTAATTTCTTCCGCCGCATCATGGCCATAATAAATACTTTTTCTGGAGAATCCCCCAAGCTGATTTAATACGCATTTATTTACTTCTTTATAATTACACAATGTGACATTTTGATATCTTTAGAAATGCGGATAAAAATAAACTTTTTTAATTCAGGCGTTTAGAAATCGTAAAAGCGCGGCTGCTACGAAAACATCAGCCATCACGCTTATATTTGAACATCATTAAGCTTCTCGAGTAATAGGAAAATACAATATTTTTACTCGGTGCCGTAGTTCTGAAAATCAAGCGCTTATATTTGAACATCATTAAGCTTCTCGAGTAATAGGAAAATACAATATTTTTACTCGTTCTGAAAATATGGCATAAATTAAATCAAATTATGAGTGTTATGATGATTTTTAATAATATCAATGAAAATTTTATTTATTTCTGCCATAAATAATACATTCAAATTTTCATCTCAATTAAATAAACCGAAATTTTGATTTAAAATAATAGTTACCATTCGAATGCTAATTGTTAGGATGTTTCTCGAACCTTTATAACACACTATGCGTAACTAATTTTGTTTAAGTTTCAATATTTATCGAGAATATTCGGCGGAAAAATAGTTTTGTAATATAAAATCTTATATATCTGATTCGAAGCGTGGCGTTTTGCATGTTTTTAAGGCAAACATAGAACCTTTATACATCGAATTCAACCGTTTTGTTGAATATTCATCGAATAAAACTCGATTTTTGATAGATATAGAAAAATCTGACAGCTTTAGGTTTCCATTAATTAGAATCAAACCGAAGTATGGTCGAAAAAGAAAACATTTTAAAATATTTGCCAAGTGTCCGTGTTAAATGTGTGTCAAAATTTGGCCAGCAGTTCCGAATCGCGTACATTCCGCACCTATCTGCAATTGTGGAATGTTTAAAAAGATGTAATAAAGATCATTTTCCACTCAACGATTGCGCTATTGAAATTCATAAAAAATTTATCGATAAAAGAACCAAAGAATTTACCATGAAAAAATTACTCGAAAGATAGAATAAACGGCGAGAGAATTCGTCTTAAAAGCTGAAATTATTCCAGAAAAATATGGGCTGTCGATGTCGGCCAAACAAGATTTATCGTGACCATGGGTAATAACGAATAAATGAGTAGGTAAGGCTAAATTTGGCAACAAATAAAACTATGGAAAGAATTTAATAATATATTTTCTAACACGAAACAAATGCAACTATATATCGTAAATTATAATTACAATATTTATAGGTTCCATTCTCTATACCTTTTATTTTTGCATAAGTTCATTTTATTAATAATAATAATAATTACGTATATACTTGGCGAAAACTGTTATTATTAAATTTTTATTATTTATTCGACCAAGGTTTTGTATAAGTATTCGAAATTTTCGTTGTATATTTAGTCCGAAGTCGTTTTGTTACGAAATGATTTTTATGAAATTTAACAGCGAGGTCATGCCACAGAAGATGACTTTTATACCATATCAATCCAATCCAATAGCTTCAACCATTTAAAAATAGATGTTTGTACTAGTGTATTTGGATAAATTTTTATGAAATTCAGTAAGGCGGTCAGTGCGCTAAAGATGACTTTGGTGATATACATTTCAATTTCGCATTTTTATCATTTTAAAATGGCGGATATGCACGGAAACTAAGAAATTAGTTATTTTCAGAACTGTTTGTTCTATTAGTAATTAATAATTTGTTATTCTTTGTATCTTAATTCGACCGTATGGCCGTTCTAATTCTGATCGATGGTAACCTAAAAATGTCAAAGTTAAAAAGTTTTATTAAATTCACTTTAGAAATATTCAACGAGACCATCGGATTCTACTGCCAGCAGTAATATGAAACTTATTTATGCGTACAGATATCAAAAATATTTCGAATTAAATATAAGTGCACTTTTTATTCGATATTTATATTAAAAAATCATTTTGCAAATGGGTAACAATTGGCAGTTTACGGTTCTGACATTTAATCACCACCACAGTACTCGACCAACTTGTGCGCAGTTTTACAATTAAAATACTGTATAGGGAACTTTTATTTAACATAATAAAATCATTTTATAAACAATATATTTATTTTTCATTTTATAAAAAATATTAGATGTAAATTATGCTTCATCGATCACCAACATATTTTTTATTGCTGGCGTAGCTGCAACGGGTTTACTAGTAAAATAAATAAAAATTAGACCATAATCTATTAATAAATTAAATTATAAAATCAATCATCGATCACCAACATATTTTTTATTGTTGGCGTAGCTGCAACGGGTTTACTAGTAAAATAAATAAAAATTAGATCCCCTAAGGCCTAAAAAAGGACCAAATAAAAAAAAAGGTGACATAGAAACATACCCATACTGATACTGAACAAAACTCTATATCATATTCCTAAATATCTTTTTTAGATTTTAAATAAAAAAGTTACACACACACAAACTGTATTTTATAAGTAATATAGATTATGTGGTTCTTATGTCATCAATACTGTAAATGAATCTAATACTTGCCAAATTCTATCTCTTGATATATTTAACAGAAATTTTAATCATTTGAAATAATTTAAACTAATTTTAGTGTCATCTAATAATTAGAATATTTATTAATAATTAAATCAAAAAGTGGCACCATCTATGAATTAATAATTAAACTAGAATTTTTAACTAATTTATCTGAAGAAATAGCTGCCTCAGTCTGGAATTGAACCTGGGACCTCTGCGCCTAGCAGTTATGACATTGGGATGGTTACTGTCCCAATGTCATAACTGCTAGACCACCAAGGCTACTTAGCAGATTGATTCTTCAGATAATTTTATTAATTTAGATTTAATTTTTGATCATCATAAACATTGGACTTAATTATTAATTCATAGATGATGGTACTCTTTGATTTAATCATTAATAAATATTCTAATTATGAGATGGTGCTAAAATTAGTTTAAATTATTTCAAATGATTAAAATTTCTGTTAAACAGAGAGATAAAATTTGGCAAGTATTAGGTTCATTTAGAGTAATTCCCTTGAAATTTGTTTTATAAAGTTTAATCAATATTGTATTTCATCAAATCTAAGATGTTATTGATTGCAAGATGCAGTATTGTTTCCAGCATCATAAAAAGAAAAATTAAATAAAAAACTAAATTAAATTAACAAAAATTTATTTCAAATAAATAAAATTCACAAGAATATAATTAATTTGTTCTGCAAATAAATATAGAACATTTCATTAAAGATGGATTTTCCTTTTGCTAATATCAAATTATGTTCTATCGCTCACTTTCTATGTTTTTCTGCATATGCAATAACTTTTTTAATGTAACATCATAATGCAATTTTATTGAAAGCATTTTAATTGTTAATTAGGAATTTAGATGTCAATAAAACCTACCATGAGTACCTGTCTGTACCACTAAAAATAAACAAATGTCTGTGTGCCAAAATCACTATTTGAATGATGCACTGCAAAATGGATAAAACAATGTTGCCACTATTGTTAAATACAAGTAATTGTAACAACTTTTAAAAATTCATGGATTTTGATTGCATGCTTCACTGTAAATATTTTTACTATTATTCTTCAATTGTAAGAGCCATTGATTCTTGAGTTCAGAAATAATGTGTGAAAAAACATGCATCTGCATACATATGAACTATCTTGCTTCAAATAACATTTGTCTAATTCAGCCCATTGATCTAGAATATGGATTTATCCTGAGCCTATTATAAGTAATGATCAGAGAGTGCCAGATATGGCAAATATGGTGAGTATGGTAGCACATCCCATCCGAGGTGTAACAGCTTCTGGTGAGTCATCAAACTTGTATAAAGTTTGTTATTGTCATGGTGAAACACTATGCCTTTTCTGTTAATCAATTCCGGCATCTTCTGTTTGATGGAATCACTCAATTTGTTCAATTGGTGGCAGCACACTTCTGAATTAATTGTAGAATTGTCTGGAAGAAGCTCAAAAAAAAAACAAAAACAAATCCCTTGAAATCCCATCAAACAAAGAGCATCATTTTTTGATAAATATTGGGTCTCGGAGTGCTTTGAGCCAGTTCATTTCTTCTGCTCCATCACTTGCATTCAACATTGTTGTAAACAATCCATTTTTCATCACTAGTAATAATCCATAAATATTTTAATTAATTATATATTGACCATTTTGGTCCGACACATGTTGCCATCTTTCTGGTAGTAGTGTGATTCCATGTTCATAGAATTTCTGATCTTCGCTTGCAAAAAACTGAACCAATTGATTTTTGACATCCTCATTTAAACTAAGTGTCTGAAGAATTCTGTAAAGACCGGAATAAGTAATGATCGGAGGGTGCCAAATATGGCGAATATGATGGGTATGGTAGCGCATCCCATCCAAGCTGTAACAGCTTTTGGCGAGTCATAGTCATCAAACTTGTATGAAGTTTGGCATTGTCACGGTGAAACACTATGCCTTTTCTGTTAATCAGTTCTGGCCTCTTCTGTTTGATGGAATCACTCAATTTGTCCAATTGGTGGCAGTACTCTTCCGAATTAATTGTGGAATTGTCTGGAAGATGCTAAAAAAAATTCCCTTTAAATTCCACCAAACAAAGAGCATCATTTTTTTGATAAATATGGGGTCTCGGAGTGCTTTGAGCCGGTTCATTTCTTCTGCTTCATGATCGCTCGCGTTCAACTTTGTTGTAAACAATCCATTTTTCATCAACAGTTATGATCCGCTTCAGAAAGGGATCAATTTCTTCGCGTTTGAGCAGGAAATCACAGATGTCGATGCGATAGAGCAAATCTTTCTTTGAG
This sequence comes from Olivierus martensii, assembly GCA_000484575.1. Classification (NCBI taxonomy): domain Eukaryota; kingdom Metazoa; phylum Arthropoda; class Arachnida; order Scorpiones; family Buthidae; genus Olivierus; species Olivierus martensii. The sequence continues at coordinate 8,299 of AYEL01081748.1, read as the reverse complement.
AACATGTGGAACCCAAATATCAATGTTTCAACTCAATAAATACAATCGTATAGCAATTTCTGATGTTATTATTCAGCGATTTTCTTCAACTAACCTTCCAGCACATGGTGCATCTTTAACATCAAAATTGTCAGAATGAAATTTTGCAAACCAGTTTTGGCACTGACATTCTGTTAACACATCTTCTCCCTACACTTCACATAACTTTTTCTTGCTTGAACAGCATTCTTACTTTTTTGGTAATAAAAAAGCAAAACATGTTGAAAATCTCAATTTTATTTTACATTTTTGATTGGACACCAATAAAAAATCAAATGAAAAAAAATTTTTATAAATATACCTTGAAACGTCAGCTGTCGAAATTTACAATGACTAATATGGCTTAGAATGAAATTAGCGGGTAAAAATACAACTAACGCCACTGGTGGGAAAAAACGAAATTACTTTCCAAACAACCCAATATATATATACTGGATAGCCTGCTTAATGTTAGAAAAACGAGGCCGTCCTCCATGTTGCTGGAAGAGTACTTTGGCCAACGTACATTCGGCGATATAGCGAATTGATTTTGTTTTGATGGCCAGTCATATCCCATTTATTTTAGTAAGTGTGATGACCGGATCCTAATAATTAATAAAAAGGGTGTTAGTATCCCAATATGAAGTATTAAACCATTTTATTTTTATAATTTTTTATAAACACACATTTTCGAAAATTTCGAATCAACTGTGCAAAATATTCCAAATTTCGCATTTTCCTAATCGTTTAATGTTTCGAGTAAGGAGAAAAATAGATTTAAAGGCTATTCAGGGTCAATTGTTTAAAAAAAGCCATATTACATGTATTTTATTCTAAAGAAAATGTTAAGTTATGAAAAAATAATAAGCACAAATGAAGGGAGTAAATAAAATTTTATTTTTTGACAAAGATTATAATAAAATAATAAGCGAGGGAAAATTGCTCTATTAATACCAAATAATAGCCAATAACTCTAGCATTACTAAATTGACGTTATTTTAAGTTTAATAAGGTTAGGATTATTGGCTGTTTTGATATTAATTGTATGAACTTTAATTTTAATAAGGCTTTCTTTATACATTATTAAAAAACATTATTTAATTTCTATCTCACAGATGCTGCATTACCCCGCATCAGCAAAGTTAAATGTTTTGCATATAAATATATTTCGATCTCAGTATATATTTCAGTTATTTTTCTTATTAATTGAGTTCATGGAAATTAACAAAAGTTTTTCTTGGACGGAGCGTAATGGCTAAATCATTTACTGATAAGTATCCGAGAGATTGTTCAAATATATCACCAAATAATTATTATATTCCATGGTTGTTTAAAACCTTTACCAAAAGGATTTCTGGTATTTAAAATACCAAAAAATTGATCCAAAATTCTATTAAATTGAATGGTTGCTTCACACCCTTGAAAATCAGGCCATTTCTTTATTAGTAAATAATGAAAAGCATTAACAACACCACAGCTAAGTGTCTCTGAGGCCAATTTTACATTTAGTTTCTTGATCCAGAAATAAACATGAGCTCCTGAGAGTTTGAAATCTTTAATTGTTTCCGCTCTTGTAGTCTATTTATTTAATTATATTTTCTCATTTAACATCACCTATTTCTGAAGCTATCATCCCTTTATCCGCTAGTGTGTTTCTAGACAGTTTCAACATGTGACATCATCTAAAAATACAACAGCATCTGTTCCAGTCACAGGATGTTTAAATGATGATTTAAGTGAGTCAAAATTTTGTATATACATATTCCCCCAAATGATTTAAAGTTTGGATATTTACACCATTACAAGTGAGAGAATGTATGGTTATTCGGTTTACGGAAAATTCGGCCCATGTCGATGCGATGGAGCAAATCTTTCTTTGAGAACATGTGGAACCCAAATATCAATATTTTTAACTGGTCGTAAACAGTTGAATTCAATAAGTTCAATCTTGTAGCAATTTCTCATGTTGTTATTCAATGGTTTACTTCAACCAATACCTTTATTTTGTCATGATCAGCTTTAACTAACTTTCCAGCTTGTGGTGGTGCATCTTTAACATCAAAATTGTCAGAATGAAATTTTGCAAACCAGTTTTGGCACTGGCATTCTGTTAACACATCTTCTCCCTACACTTAACTTTTTTCTTGCTTGAACAGCATTCTTACTTTTTCAGTAATAAAAAAGTAAAACATGCTGAAAATCTCCATTTTATTTTCCATTTTTAATAGAAAACACAAAAAAAAAAAAAACAACTGTACAGAATCAAAAAAAATCTTTTTTTATAAATATACCTTGAAACATCAGCTATCGAAATCTACAAAAAAAACAACTGTACAGAATCAAAAAAAATCTTTTTTTATAAATATACCTTGAAACGTCAGCTATCGAAATCTATAATGACAATATGGCTTAGAATGAAATTGGTAGGTAAAAATACAACTAATGCCACTGATGGGAAAAAACAAAATTACTTTCTGAACACCCAATAGAATAACACAGAGCATTACTTGAATAAGGACTTTAAGCATTGAAACAATAGTCAGTAACTATTCTGAAGACCAGGCACTAGGGCTTGGGACAGTATTGCCTTGGTTATTGTTAATTACATTAAAATGTCTTAATCTGATATTACCAGGGATTCCAGAATAAGTTCTTCCTTAAGAGCAGGGATGCACAGATTTGTTAAGACAAAGGGCCACATAGATTCACTATGATTATAGGAAGGCCACCAAAAAACTACAAAAGTTATATATATCATATCATATTTATTAATTCCATGTTACAAAGAAACATAATCAAAAGTAAACACAGAATTTTAATTGGATGCATGGCATTATATTGATTTAAGAATTTTTTTTTATGTTAGATTGGACATTTATAGTAGACAAATACAAAACTGATTCTAAATTTTCATTGTTAAGCAGCAGTACCACCCTGTGCACATGTATAATTTTTTTAATTACCTATTTCACACACATAAATACAGTAAAAATAAAAAATATTTATTATTATAAATATAATTATTACTTTTTCCTTATTGCTTAAAAACATTATTATTGAACCACTGTAAAAATAATTTCACATTAGAAAAGTATTATTTGAAAATGCATTGTTCAAAACTAAAAATAATATTTCATTGATTATGTGACTTATTAAAGCAACACATGGTGAGATAGGATGGCAACAAATTAATGGAGGGCCACAGTATGTGCTTTACTGCTTTAGAGTTGCAGTTTTTTATAATATTAGCATTTTTTTAAAATTCTTTATTCATTCTATTAAGTTTCTCTATTTTATATAAATTTCTGTAAGTTTGATGTTGACTAAGTTATTAGTCAAAAACATTTCAGATTATGCTTATTAAAAAACTTTTCTATTTTTATGTAGTGCTGAGTTTATTTATCTTTATCTGGAAGAAATATTTTCATTTTTCTTTACTGATATTTAGACTCAAATGTAAATCCAAAAGTCAATATTACTGCAACAAACTTAATTTGGAAGATGATTCTGAACATGTTTTTGGGTTATTGTATTCTCATGAGGAGGAGTTCAACTTCAACAGTTTTATTGAAATTCATAAGAAAAGTGTGCTTCAAAGATCTGATTTTAATCTGAGCCATGATCAGATCAAATCATGAGAACTGAAAAATTAAAGGTGCTTAGACTCATTAAAGCAGTATGAAAATTCTTTAAGATATTGATTTGAATGAATAATGAGCAGTAATAATTATAACAAGGAATAAAATAAATAAATAGTTCCTTTTAGAAGATTCTGAGACAAAAGAAATATGCATTTCACAAGTTCAGCACTTTCCTTAAGTAATGATCAAAACTTTGTTTATTGCGATTTCTATTATTGGATATTAGCAACTATCCAGATGCTCTGTCTATAGTTCAAGACAGAATGCCCTTTCTCCTAAAATTGTCATTTGATTTATTAGGTGTCATATTTTTTGTAAATCTTTTATAAGTATAGAATAATAATATCTATTTTTCTTAGTGAAAATTTTTGATCTGGAATCACAAAAATTATGCCATTTTTACAATGTGCACATGGAAAAATCAGTCTCGATTTATATCATCTCTAATAATTTTGATAGTCTCAGTTTCATTTAGATATGATGCAACTTTGCAGGATTTAATAATATATAATTGATATATATATATTTATATATGTATATCAAAATATTATTTTATGTACATTCTTGCATATTCAGATATTTAAAAAAAAAAAAAGTCAAAAGTATCAGTAAAATAATGATCTTTGTTAGAAATAAATATGGCAGATTGTGCAGCTACTGTGAAGGGAATGTGGCATGAATGAGCTGATGATTCTTATGATCTTGCAAAACATTTTCTAATTTTTGATTACTCTGTATAAGCTGATCATTTATTGATATTCTGGAAAAGAATTTTTTAAGAAGGAATCATGAAAAAAAAGATGTTGCTATCTTTTTCATGACAATCACCTTGATAAAATTGGATAGTGTAGTGAAGAATTAAAAAACAAGCATGATTACATATATTTTTAAACTATACATATGTAAATAAACAACACAAATAAATAAATTATATTGGATTTTTTTTTTTAAATTTGAAATAATTTTTTATTTTTTTTGTATTGTTTCTAATAGTTTAGTATTGGCTATTATTTTTGAGAAAAAATCTTGACATTTTTTATGTAGATAATAATAAAGTTTGGCTTAGAAATTTTCTGGATTCAAATGATTTCTTTTCCTAAAGCATAAATAACTAATTTTTAATATTTATAAATTCAAATTTTTTTAATTGAATTTCTAAGCTATTATTAAATTGAAGTTTTGCAGATATGCTTAGAATATAAACAAATAAAAACAGATAGGAATTTGTATGAAAAATTACAAAATCAGACTTACTTTTACTTGTGCATATTCACTCCCTAAATCAACACTTTCTGGAGTTGCCAAAGGTGCATGAAGTAGTCCAACTTTAGGAAATGTGCCACCTTGTTTCTGAGTGGTTAAACTTAGCCTTCCTATCACATCTGTCAAATTGTTATATCTTTTCAGATCAAGTTTCTTTGGCTGCTAAGAAAGCATCATCAAATTAAATATAATTCACAATACTTCTTTTATATTTTAAAAATAAATTTAAATATTATTCAATTTTGAAAATAAATTAATACCATATATACCCATGTATAAATCAATCCCCTAACTTCAGAGTTTAAATATTGGTAAAAATTTGAAACCTGTGTATAAGCTGACTTCCAACTTTCAAGTATTAGAACAATATGATATTTGTTGAAATAAATTAATAATTTCTTTTATAATTTAAAAAATTTTCCAAATCCAGTTTACCAGTGGAATGAATACAGCCACTTAAATGAAATTCCGACTTATAGTATTGAAATTTGCTATGCAATGCCAAGAGAAAGTTTTAAGAGAGAGCAAGACATGATAATGTTGTGTTGCATCCAATCATGTTTTTCTACAATATGAATTTATTGAAGTGTTTGTTCAGCAGAAAATATCAAAGAAATATTAAAATATTTTGTTATTTTCAAATATTAATAAAAATATTTAACAAATTTAAATAAAAAAATTATAGTTAAAATATGCAACAAAAACTTTGTTTAAACTGACAAAAGTGGAAAGCCTATCAGCGCACACAGTTGCAAAGCACAAATCTGATGTCTGAAATTGGCTATAAAATAATCGTTTTGTATTTTCTAAATAATCAAAAGTATGAAAAAATGCACACATTACTGACCAGAAAGATCAAAACATAAATTGCCATATTTCCATTTAATATTAAGTAACAATACATATAGTAGTAGCTGCCATATTTATTTGCTAAAAAAGATTGATCTATACATTTTCAATATTAAATTAATGTTTTTGAATGTATTTAAATATGAATTATCCACATCCATGTATTTTTAATAATAAAACTGAGAAGACATAGATATTTTTAGAAATATATATTGCAGATCATGATACTAATAGAACAAAGAGACAAAGTGCTTAACAGTGCTAATAGACATGCTAATAGTGCAGAGAATGCAATGTGTTTGATTTATGTATTTTCAATCATATTTAATCAGTATCAAATATTTAAATATCTAAAAATATTAAATTATGTACAGTTATACATATTCCTGCATTTATAATAATAAAAAAATTTGAAAGAATCAATAAGATAATGATTTTTATTAGAAACAAATAACAAGGATAATGCAGCTGGTATGAAAGTGCAAGAGAAATGTGTCTTAACTCAACCAGTGAATCTTGCAATCTTCAAAAAATTTTTTATTTTATTTTGCCCCTATGCATCTAACCCTCCCTTATTCAAGTTTTTTTTTCAGAAAAAATTCTTTGATTATACATGAGTTGTACAGTACTCTCTAATGCATAAAACTGAAGATCTTGTTAATTGAAATATTTCAGATCATAAATTATAATCTTTCATTATAACAGTACAGTATGTTTCCAACTTATGTAGTTAATTCATCTAAAAAAATTTCACATAAATCAAAACTGCATAAGTCTAACAATGCTTAAATTTGATATATACAAATGGGTGATTAACAAACAAAATGGTCAAAGGAAATTTTTAACTATAGAAAGAAAAATTTAAAGCCATAAGTATATTTTTGCAAAAATGTAATTGTTTAATGAATTTTTCATTAATGTTTCATGGAAATTTAACAAAAATTATAAGATTTAGGCATCTGCATATCTCTGAAATGGAATAAATCAAAGCCATTAAGTTGGGGACCTACTATACAGTGAAATTCTTTATTGTTTATTTTCTGAAATTTTATACTTTTACTTATTACATTAAATTTATTTAATTTTGTTTAAATTATTAATAAACAATATAGAGAAATAACTAATAAAAATTTAATATATTTAATAAATTTAAAAACAATTTTTTGCTTAATAAAACAATAAATATTGTAGAATATTAATTATAACTGAAAATATAATCATTGTTCCATGATTTCAATATATATTCATTTTTTATATATTTCAGTGTTTGTGAGAGCAACACTGAAATATATAAAAAATGGTGTTTTGGTGTTTATATATATCATGAAAACCTCCAAAAGTAATTATTGTTTCTTTTGTCATGATCTTGGATGATATTTATGTTATTATTTTCTAGTTCTTTATAAAATTTGTTCTTAATTTTAAATACTAATTTGTAAAAATGCTTTCCTTTGAAACAATGTATTATATATGCTTGTTTTAAAATATTTAATTACTTTGGATATCGGAAAAATGTGTACACAAACAATATTCATTCAAGATTAACAAAGCAATATAAAAATCTTTATATTTAAGATTACTGTTAGAAATGTGGTGTATAAAAGAGAACTGACAGACAGGTTTATATTAGATGTTGGTATCAACATATTCAGTTTCTTTAGTAACCCATATATCTAAATTATGATTTGATTATTTTAAATAAAAATTCCCTATATTTTAATTCTAAAACAGAAAATCCGGCAACACTACACAAATCGTAAAGTACTGCCTCGAGTACTGCTCGGGTGAGTAAATATCAGGTCCCTAAATTGCAAGATTAGCCTTTTCTAATCTTACGAATGTACAGTACATCTTAGTAAGATCATAACGCAAACGATCTTTTAGATTCTCCCGGAAAGTAATTTCGTTTTTTTCATGAAAATGAACAACAATTTTTTTAGAGTATATAAATATTTTAATTAATTATATATTGACCATTTTGGTCCGACACATGTTGCCATCTTTCTGGTAGTAGTGTGATTCCATGTTCATAGAATTTCTGATCTTCGCTTGCAAAAAACTGAACCAATTGATTTTTGACATCCTCATTTAAACTAAGTGTCTGAAGAATTCTGTAAAGACCGGAATAAGTAATGATCGGAGGGTGCCAAATATGGCGAATATGATGGGTATGGTAGCGCATCCCATCCAAGCTGTAACAGCTTTTGGCGAGTCATAGTCATCAAACTTGTATGAAGTTTGGCATTGTCACGGTGAAACACTATGCCTTTTCTGTTAATCAGTTCTGGCCTCTTCTGTTTGATGGAATCACTCAATTTGTCCAATTGGTGGCAGTACTCTTCCGAATTAATTGTGGAATTGTCTGGAAGATGCTAAAAAAAAATCCCTTTAAATTCCACCAAACAAAGAGCATCATTTTTTTGATAAATATGGGGTCTCGGAGTGCTTTGAGCCGGTTCATTTCTTCTGCTTCATGATCGCTCGCGTTCAACTTTGTTGTAAACAATCCATTTTTCATCAACAGTTAT
>AYEL01081747.1:0-13413 GCA_000484575.1 Olivierus martensii | reverse complement strand
AACTTTTTCAAAATCATATTCTGATTGATTGCCTTAGAGGTATTGCATATAAATTCTAGTTTTAAACGATAATAATGCGCATTTATTATATTAAAATAAATTAGAATCATTAAAAGCTTGGTGTATTATTTGCAATTTTGTAGACTATTCATTATCTACAGGGGGCGAAATGTGCTGCGGGCGAAAAGTGCCAGGGGCGAAAATGGCTGGGGGCGAAAAGTGCTGGGGGCGAAATGTCCTGGGGGCGAAATGTTCCGGGGACGAAATGTAGGGGGCGAATTTTCCAGACCCCGGTTATTCCTATCTCATTCAAACTCCAAACACTTTTATAATTTGTGCCTGGAGATTGGCCGATGCCTTACTAATAAAGTAATCTATGGGGTATTTAAAATTACCATTTAGTGATACTATCATAACTAGAGCTTCTCTAGCAGTGAAATACTCTTTAAGATCAACATCAACTATACTTCCCAAATCGAGGCCACAGTTTTACCAAGACTGGCATTATAGGAAATTTGTTTTCTAATTGATATGGAATCAAACATCAATGCACAATCTCTTACAGGTGGCACATTGTTAATTTCTTGTTTTAAATAACTGAACACCTCACCAAGTAATCCCGGATGGCATTTCACTGATGAAATCTATTGGCTGCCAGTTTTTTCGTTTTATAGCAATAATCCATTTAGAAAGAATTTTAGGACGATTACGAGGAAATCTATTTATGTACAAACAAGGTATGTCGGATTGATATATCGTCGGATTTTATCAACCATACTGAAAATAATAATGTAATATTTCCTCAACTATGAAAGCTGCAGCTTCTATCACATAGTCTTCGCTCACTCTTACATCTATACTCTTCACAGTATATATATTTAAAACGCATTAAAATAGAAATAACACACTACAAATAGCAAGTATTGTTGTGTTCAGCCAACAATCCAAGTCACGTGGTCCGTCCGGCAATATGGCTGCCAGTGGTTCGTATTTTGGCGACATATCATTAGAGCAGGCAATCCAGTATATATACATCGATGGATTCTCCGTATAATTCGATTATCTTTTCCCTTTTTTAACAATAATGTAAATTTTGTTTAGTCTACAAATGACTAATCAAATATCAAAACTCTTCGTTTTTCATATCATGGCTTATTAATATTATGGAAAGAATTTATTACAGAATTTTTAAATCGCTTTCGGGATTATGCTTGAGTCTGATTCTCATAAAACACATTTTAAGATTAGCGTATTAATATATATAAGGTTTTTCTAACGTCTAGGCTAAAAGCTATCGGCTGGGTCCGATAGTTGATTCAAAAATTCAGACCGAGTGGTATGTCGAGATCATTTTTATGCCTAGTAGAATAGCATGAAAAATACAAGTCAACAATAAAGGGAGCCGAAGTCATTGTCGGGAACTCTATAAACATAGAAGTCGTAATGAAATAAGCTATCGGAGGAAAAATGGAAAACGATAAGAGACTCTCGATTGGTAAATAAAAGATGAAATAAAATTTTTATAAACCTTTCGGGTAACTGGAATAAAGTTACAAACTTCTGCTGAAAGTTTCATCTTATATTAGCGAAAGAAATGGAACTCCAATTCTAAATCAATAAAATTTTAAATTTTTTTAAAGATAAAAATGTCCAGATATTATTCTTTGTTTATTTCACCATCGAAATATGTTCATAAAAGTTTTTCTTAAATATAAAGTTTAAGAGGATTTTTTAATTACGCTAATCAATTTTCAAAATAATAACAATGAAATATTTTATAAATCGGAGATAAATATTGGCAAAAATAATTTTATAATAGATTATATATTAGTTCAAATTGTAATTTTCGGTAAATTTCTAAGCAATATTCAGATTTGAGGAAAATAAAAATACCTGTTAGCGAAACAACGTAAGGAAGTTCCCAGGTAACAATATTGCACCTGTTAAAACTATAATTATTGTGCTAAAGCGTACACAGATTCACACTGCCCCACTTCCTCTTTATACATTCATTAACACATCTCACCTAACACAATTTTAAATTGGAATAACGAATTTCGGATCGACAATTTAATCGATTCGATGTTAAATTACCGTGGTCACGTTAATTTTCTATAAATAAAAATAATTTAAAGACATTCTCTAAGAAAACTAAGAAAAAATAATTATTCTACTGGGATATAGTGAATTATTATATCATATAGAAAAGTGGACGCCGTTGAAAAATTTCTTTATATATAAAAAGAACTCATTAACACAAAAGTACTTAACGAGATTTTACTTTTTCCAAGGAAAACAATCGACGAACGGATAAATTTGCTGATGAAAACTCTTGTATCACACCAGTAGTACTTTATTTGTCTTCTCTTCGTTACATCGTCGATTAAAAAAAATCCGTTTCCTTATTTTTACAGATTAAAAATACAAGATTTTTTAAATACTGTATAGCGATATAATATTTTTAATATAACACTCGTCTAAGTTTTGCAACATTTTATAATTAAATGTTTAAATATTATTTAGGCCTATATATCTTGGGGAAAATATATATATATTTTATATTTAGCATATATTTACTAATATATTTTTTATATAAAAAGTGGCTACTGCATCGAAGTCGAGTTCTCGATTGAAATTTACTCTTAGAAAAACATTTGTAAATCGAATTGTTTCGTGATTCCGTGCATGAAAATAAATGATCAAAAAACAAATCAGTTCAATGATTACTATTGTTTGTTTACATGTTCTTTTTTAAATATATAAATTGTATCCAGATAGTTTGTCATCTTTCGGTAGAAAGTTAGATTTATAATAACTTTATTTTATTAATAAAAGCTCCGAATTAAATTTAAATCTGGCACAACATATTTCTAAAAATTCCGTGTGATAAAAATAACAGCGAATAAAATGTTTATGGGAATTTATAAAATTCTTAAACAAATAAGTTATTCAAATTTTATGCAGTTAACGATTTGACCGAAAATCGATATAAGTTACTGTACAAATCTAAAGAATTTTTCGACTTTTAGATTTTTCCGTAAATGTTTAAAATATGACTTAATAAGAATATTATCGAATCTTTAAAATTGAGAAATATATCGACCAAGAAGCGCTTTAGCTAGTTTAATAAAATCGTTATTAAAATTTACTATAAGTAATAACATACTTAAATTACTTTAATTACTATATCGGTAACTAACTTGTAAGTGATTATAAAGCGTAAGTATACTCGACGACGGCATCGGAAGTCAGTATTGAGTCTAGGAGAGAGCCCAAGTTCATTTATAATACTACGCCGATGATATAGTCCACTAAATTCTTCGTCACGATACAGTAAATTGCCATAAAATAATGACGATTTTGCAAACAAGTTATCAAAAATTACCATATTAACAGGATTTTAACACGTAGTAAATTATGTGCCTTATATGTTCCGCGCTTTCCAAGCTGATTCTAACTGTTGTAAAATGGCGGAAAGTTGTAATTTTAAGTGGTTGTCGAAAGCCGTCAAACTAAGCAAATGGCGTTGAAATGTTTATTCGAAACTGAAAACCCAGAGGCACCATTACATAAAAATAAACACGGTTCTTACTGACACTTTTACCTTTTACATGGAAATCGAGTGTTCCGCGCGCATTAATATCTTCAGAAAAGATGGTAATTCGCCGCTCTCGTAGACTCGATACTGACTTCCGACGCCGTCGTCGAGTAAAATTATAGGTTAAAATTCGCCAAAACTGATTACAAATAAAGTGCTTAATTTAATCGAAAGTATGCGAAATTTTTCTGACCAATGAGAAGCTATTACTCCTTATCTGTATGGAGAGTATTTAAATACATAATTTTCTTATATATATTAATAGATTTAATATCGTGTAAACATGAAAATACAGAAATGGAAACTGCATTAAGTAAACACATAATGTTAATCTTGCCCAGGTAATTTGCTTACCAGAAGGAAACGTGCGAAGTAAGGCCAGCTGCATACAGAATTTTATCTGGAAATGTTCAGCCAGCAAAAAACAATAAAATTTCAGTCTATTTTCAATTTAAGAATGAAATATCATTATTACGTTATCTATGAAATGAGCGTAGATAATAAAGTTAATTATTTTAGAAAATAGATTCTATCATCAAATATTTGGGTTGCTTCAATTCGTAAATCGAATTAGAAAATCTTTTCGGATTCAATATTTATTTAATAGGTTTGGTGATGAAAAAATTCATTAATTCGATTTTTCTGGTAGAAACAAGAAAAACGATTTATGCAGTTTGAAAAAAAAAGCAACTGTTAAAATTGGCCACATTCCGTTTAATTCATACCTAATAGGTCAAAAAATCTCCTACTACAGTATAAATATACCAAATGCTACTGTCGAAATATCATTATTACGTTATCTATGAAATGAGCGTAGATAATAAAGTTAATTATTTTAAAAAATAGATTCTATTAGCAAATATTTGGGCTGGTTCAATTCGTAAATCGAATTAGAAAATCTTTTCGGATTCAATATTTATTTAATAGGTTTGGTGATGAAAAAATTCATTAATTCGATTTTTCTGGTAGAAACAAGAAAAACGATTTATGCAGTTTGAAAAAAAAAGCAACTGTTAAAATTGGCCACATTCCGTTTAATTCATACCTAATAGGTCAAAAAATCTCCTACTACAGTATAAATATACCAAATGCTACTGTCTCCATCAATTTTTAAATATATTATTTCGTTTTTTGTAACATCGAAATATAAATTTATTTAAAACATTTCTCTCGTATATATTAAAAACATCGGGTAAGTCTGGGGAATACACCACACCATACAAATACTGTAAAGCATTGTTTTAATAACGGGACAATTTGGGGATCCGCGCACGCGCGTATGCTCAGTCCATCTGGGAGGTGAATGACACAGGACGGCCATTACCGTTGATTGTCAAAAGTTCTTTTGGTTAGTTGATTATTATTCCATGTCAAAATTGGGAAAGACGTCATCGACTACATTCGTCTCGTAATCATTTGGCCATCTCGAATGCTGTGGTTATCTTTCGTGTCGATTATTAATTTGAATTTTGGCAATTCGATCGATATTATCCCCATGATAATACGCGCACGACATTTTACTCGTTAAATTATTTCAGCGCTTATTTTTAAGCCTTTCTAGTGTAAAATTAAATAAAAAAAACCTACGAATTAGGTCGATCTGTCAGAAATACCATAACGGGCCTAAGTATTATCTCGAATACACGGGCTTACGGAAAATGGTCGGCGTTGGGCATAATTATCGAAAGAAAACATTTTTGTTTCTGACCATAACTGGCGTCGATTTGAATGAAGTTCACGTACATTAAAACGACCATTTCGGAAATCCGGCATTACCATACTCTCCGAATGTTTGCGTTGTAGTATATTAAGGTCGAGCTGTTTTCGAATGTTGTAGTCTGACTTACCAGCCAAACTCGCTAATTTTTACATACTATTCATTTTCGCAGTGAAAAGTGTTTGGAATACGGTCTTTAGCTGTGGCCACATTACCCGGCGCCTGGCACTTCTGGTACATTGATCTTTTGCAATTATTTAAACTTTTGAAAATCTTTTCGTATTTTTCCACCACTTTCATCCTGATATAATTCCTTTGTTAGAATAAACTATTTCCAATTTCAAACGCTTTTGAAAGAATCTGTAATCACCTTCCCGCATTTATTTTATATTTATTCTTTACGCTATAATAATGCTAATTTATTCTTTATAAGTAGCTCTTTAAATATTTTAGTTTGTATAACATAATTTTATTTATAATAATAATGCTTTCGTATACCGACTATGATTATATACATAATTTTCTTGACGTCATGGTTGACGTTATTATTTTTACTTTTAAAAATTTTCATACAAAAGTATTTTTCGTAAGCAAACATACGATGAAATTAATCGAATTCAGAAACGAGTAATATTAAATAAATTCCAATTCGATATAAAACCGGAATAATTTAAATTCGGTATTTATAACACTAAATATGGAATGTAGAGAAATATAAAAGGAAATTCAGACTTAGACAAAACTATACGTCGATTAAATCTATGGCCATCAATTTAGTCGTTTTCATCTAACGAAATTACAGAATAGATTAAAACTTTCCAGTACGCAACACCAACCGAACTTCATAGATTCTGTACTTTTCTTTCATTTCTACAATTGCAGCAGATGGCGGAATAACTGTTATTTTTATGTAACACAGTAAATGGTATAGAATTTTATATAATTTGTATCTCCGTTAACCGTACTTAAGTTTATCTGGCCACCAACATTAACTCGATTTTAACTATAGCCATAAAATATCTACTGCCACGAAAAAAATTAATTATTACGATTATTATAGTTTTAAATAATTATTACATTTCTATCCAGAAATGTAAAGAATTGTTCCTTTCCATATAATATCAAAAGTAATCTCAAAATACGAAACATTTTTATTCTGGTACGAAAACGCGAGAATATAAGCATTTCTATCCGAGTTGATAGGAATGTTGACATTCGTTATTAATCATCTACCTGGCCATAATTATTAAAAATAGATAACCCACTAAGGAAGAAACTATAAATCACCCTGATAAAATTACGACTCGATACAAGAGTCAAATTTGACCATATTAAGTGAAAAACAAACGTTCCTAGTAGATGTTTTCAAATGGTTAACTGGGATTGTTACCATAGATACCGTGGTATGGCGTGGTGATATTAAAATTAATGAAATGTTTATTACACAAATAACTATCGATCAATTCCGAGTACAAAATCAAATCAGAATTCAAAAAATACTACCGACTACTTTATTTAAAATAAATCCATTGGTTATAACTTAAAAAAGTATTGTATACGAAAATACATGATGGAAGAAAATATTTTTAATTATAATAATTCCTGCCAGAAATTACGAAAAATTTCCGAAAAGCGCTTACTTAGCCAATAATTTTTAACTGGGTGAAGAGTTTTTAATGAAGCGATACCATATTAAATCATTTGTAGCCCGCGGAGATACCTCGAAGAAAATTTAGTAAAAGTAGAGAGCGGAGCGGAGAGAAATCGCAACTTATGCATAAAAAAAGAATATTAATTTAAATAAACTGGTTGATTTCATTCTTTTCTAGAGGGCGTTTATTACCACCCATTAAACAATTATAAGTTTTATCCACCATTAAATTTATAAAATAAAAAAGTTTCCATACCGTTGATTGGCCATTAAATATTACCAGTTGAAGAAGACCTAATGGCTTACCTATCCTTTATTTCGAAACGATTAAAATATATGTCGTCAAAATTATCTGTCCCGCCTATTGGTCTATGTATCAAATTATATAGATACATATTCGATGGCCATTTTAATAGGATTAATTAATGTTACTTAAAATTCGACTTTACTAACCTTATTATATTTTATAAAAATCAATCAAATACAATAGTTTAAAAGTTCATTAGGGAAAAATCTTGGAAGTGTCCGCCATTTTTAAATAATGGCGGGCATTCCAACTTCAAAGATTTCTCCCTACTAACTCGATCAGTGGCAGATAAAGGGCGAATCGATATATCGAGATGGCATCCGATGGTTCGATTATCTGGCTAAATTTCATAAAAATCGATTGAATAGCTCAATATTAAGAGAGTAGTTGGAAGTTTGAAGGCTGGCTATTTTTAAATGAACCAGCTAGAAGATTAATTTACGTAGCGTGGAGGCAGCCTTTAACGGTAGATTATTATGGAATCTGGTGAAAATCTACTAATTAGTTCAAAAATTATTATTGGGAACACATGGACACAACGGTGTTCCGATCTTTCGAAAAATAGGCAAAAAATTAGTCGCGACACACACCAAACTCATACACGCACCAACACAGTCGACATAAATGCGCGCATAACTATTAAAAAGCAATTTGAAAGACGATATTTGTTGTATAGATACGAAATTTAATACAAAATTCTTAATTACCGTAAGTTGATAAAGTTCAACGATTAAAATAAAATTGAATAAAACGATATGGCCGGTAGTTTAACACGAAATCTGCTAATGAAAAGTAAATAAATATTAATTAAAGCAGCCAGTTTTTAGATTAAAAGACGAAATGAATATATACGTGTGATTTATGTTTGGCCAGCTCGCCATTTAATAAATAAATTGCCGCGTTTATTTTTCGAGATGGTAAATTCGCTTATCGTTTGACCGCGCAGTTTTAAACTGAACAAAAATAAATTATAATTGTTCATTATATAAGTGTGCAGCCTTAACCATATACCACGCTATGAATATTAACAAGGAAATGCGCCATCTTTAGCTTAATTATTAAATGAAGAGATACATTTGCGCTATAGAAATGTTAGCCTTTCCGTGTCTTTTCTTTATCGATTGGCAACCCTAGATTAATCTGCGAAACTCGATATTATTGGCCCGTCTTCCGTTACGCTTTACTTAACTTTGATTTGCGCTATAGAAATGTTAGCCTTTCCGTGTCTTTTCTTTATCGATTGGCAACCCTAGAAATCTTAATCTGCGAAACTCGATATTATTGGTCAGTTTCGGCCCGTCTTCCGTTACGCTTTACTTAACTTTACTATCGTTCACTTTATTATCTTCAGTTGTCGACTCTAAAGCGGCGGTCCTCCACCCTTTGGGTTCCTCCTACTACCCCAACAATATCAAAATAAAAAATAGATATTTTTTGGTAACCCAAACGTAATTACCATAATAAAAGATAAATATTTAATTTATTTACAAACAAAATATCGCTTTCAAAATTATTACATTAAAAAAATTATATAAAAAACTTTTTAATGAGAATTTTGAGCTGGTTTGTTTTTTAATATCAGGCTGTGTGTTACTTAGTTTTAAGCGTAAATTATGCTCGAGTATTAATTTTGTTGTATATTTGTTTTTTAAATTCCTTTTCGCAAAAATAGCTGTTACAAAATGGCATTAAAAGTTTAATAGCTTTATCCGCAATTTCTTTAAAATCGTTCGTTCTCCGAATCCAAAAATTTATCAGTGTATTATTTCTAAAATCTTCCGTGTTGCCAGCGCACAATTTTTCGTGTTGATTTTTCAAAATGAAAAATTGGTATGATAGCGCTTTTTCTGATTGTACGAAGAACAAAAAACAATGTTCTTGAACTGTAGTTTAATATTGCGTGCCGTGGATCGAGCGCTCATTCCACTATGGCAAACTCCAAACTAACCTATAAAGACAGCGTAAAAACCATGGTTACGATCTAGAATGCAATTTTTGTCTACGACAAACAACTGGAAAAGGCAGTAATCGATGTAATGGAGATATAGTTTTCATTTCCTTTTTTATACCAGTTTCATATTATTTGAATAAATTATTTAAATATAATTTTTCAAAAGTAGTTTATCTTTCACCTGTAAGTCCACCAGTGGTACCCCTTGTATAGATTGAGAGTCGCCGCTCTAAAGCATTTTACCATAGTTGCAGATTATTTCTTTACAGCTCTACTTTCAGTTTAGACTAAAATTATTATTTCTTTCAAAATTTACCCATGTAGGAAATCATAGAATTTGCTTTATACCAACGATAATACGAGTCATTCGCTGTAATTTAAATTTCTTAATCTAAATTATAAAATTTCTAATTTTCTATGCAAAACATGGATAGGTAACGGATGCCTGTCTATTCGATAACAGAAATGTTTTCTATTTAAGATATTTTTCTATCGATTATTCTATATTACTGTATATATAACCGTCATTCTCCAATAATCCATTAAAAAATTTTTGAGCATTATTATATAATTAATGTTGTCTTATTATTTCATTGTTATCATCTGTATTTTCATTCCCGGAAAAAATTTATAAGTAAAATATTAGGAAATAGTTTCTAATACAGTACTTTATTCTAAATCAATTTGATTTTAAGGGAGGCAATCCGAGAATGAGTTATTAAGAATGAATTTTTTGCATTTCTTATGGTTCTAGGGTCCTCATATACAGCATATAAATGTATATTGTGACATACACATTTTTAAATTACTCGGCGGTTATGAAACAATTTTATTTGATGATCTTTCATATCACGTCACATTATTATTTTTATTTTTTTAACAGTTTCTTCCTAGTACTTCAACTGTCCTTTCGGACTTTTATTCTTCTCTTACGTGGATGCCACGTATTTTTGGAAGCTTGTTTAGACCAACTTAATGGCCTTTTAGGCTTTCTCCGTGTGAATAAGCATTCACTTTTTGAATAATAAAAATTATATATCAAAATTTTAGAGACGCTTAGGGTGGGGCGTAGCCGAAAAAAGGTTGCGAACTAACTAATTAGCGAAAAAATGAAATATTGATATGTTTACACCTATTCTGAAAAGTAGTGGAGTAATCTGATGACAGTCGTATTTCAATCCTTACAAAAAATAGAATAAGTTATATAGTAATTCTTCAGTGCTAAATATTATTTATCCTGTTTATTTTATAATAAACAGAAAGACAATAAAAAACCTGTATTCCCTATACAAATTTTGAATGATTTTACGGGTGTTTAAATTCGGAACAACAGTTTTACTGATAGATAAATTACTATGCAAAATGTGTCCCGTGTTAAACCGAAAATATGTTGGGAAGTAGCTCGAGTTCCGGAAAGGAAAAGAAAATGCCTTTTTATGGAATTATTTCATAAATTTTCTCTAAATATTTGGTTATCTCGTCACACTATCCGATAGCGGCCTACACATCTATAGAATACCACCACCATTTTTACTCCAATTTCTGTATAATCTATGTTTGAAAATATAATTATTAGATACGAACTAGTGTTTTACTTTATCTTCTATAAAAATGATATAATATGGTTTTTATTTACATAGAAAAATAAACAAAATTCTGGCTATTTTTGGTGTAGCCGAGAGTTTTCCGAGTTATGAACTATAAGAAAAATAATAAATGACAAAATTATATACAGGGAACATAAAACAAATTTCAACGCATTAAAATTAAAGTGTGTATAAAAATACGATTATAATAAAATTTTATGAAATATAATAAAACAAATTGAGAAAAATATAAATTTAAGCCATAAAAAAACCTTCAAATAATAAATCATGTATAGAGATGTATAATTTCGAGTTTTACCACAAGAAATATTATGGTCACCGTTTAATGTCGATGTCGAAAAAATAAACGACAAAAATAGCTCCGACTGCTTTCGCTGTCTATTATATCAAATATAAACTTTTAGAGATAAACCATAAATCAAATGTTTACGGCTGACCCCATAGCCAAGAACATCAAAAAATAGAATAAAAACAAATACCAATTTAGATATTTAATATTTTTCAAATGAGAAATTAATTTTTCCCTAAGTGAAATTCCTAAAGATTAACGGTGAAATCTGTATTACCAGATGAAAAACAAATTTACAAATCGATATCTGTAGAATTTTAACTTATAAACTGACAGCGCCTTCGATAAATACTAATTAAAATAGAATAATTTGATTAAAAGCGAGAAATAAATCAAAGCATACTTTTATTTATAGACGATAGGTCTAATTTTCTCCAAACTAGATGCAAATGTGACAGGAATTAGCCTACCTAGTAAAGTTTATCGAGTAAAATATACGTTTAAAAAGAATGAATAATAAATTCTATACATAAAATACGCTACACGAGAGAAAGCGGCGATCATTTTATTTGTGAATTTAAAACAACTCTACTTATTTTGTTCAATAAATTTATTTTAGAATTTGTAGACCATCTCGACAATTTTCGTTTTTGAAGAAACTATCAAAATTTTAAATTCGTTTTATGTGCTTTACCTTTTCTATGGAGTTAAATCGAGAAATGCGGTGTAAAAAAATAAAAGTTTACCGGCAGCCACCTCCTATATCCTGACGCTACGTCGACCTATTTGTCCACTCCAACCGGCTAGTATATACTGTACTTTATTACCGTGTGATATTTGCCCCGATGGAGACCACCCTATAAATAAAGGTGGAGAAATCTCTATTAAATGCGCTGGTGTATTTAATTATAGAGGAAATTCGGAAGTGTACAGCCAAAAAAAGAAGTTCGTATACAATAATATGAATAAATAAAAGTATTCTATACGCTTCTTAAAGAAGAAGACTTGGGAAGATCTTCAAACTTATTAAGACGCGTCGACTAGTATATTTTATATTCAACAGAGTCGAATAGATAAGGATAGCGTTACGTGGAAACGGTATAAGATACCGAAATTGGTGACACCACCATCTTAATAAGTTTTGGGTATAACATTTCTGACGCCCAAGCAACTTATATTTAATTGGGAATCGGAAAATATTGGTTTTTCCAGTAGTTTTCCCAATAAAATCTTCCTTACGCTTTTATTTTTATAAAATTTATGCCGAAGCTTCGGTCAATTAAATGTCATTCCATTGTTTATTTGTGGCCGTTTTGAAATTTTATTGGTCGGGATATAACCGAAAGGATTCTCAGTTACTAGCACCCAAACGAATCGAGTACACTGGCTGTTAACACCGATAGGTGCGCGCGCATTCAATTTCCTCCACTCGGCCCAACTACGTTAAGTTATAGCTACTTAAAAAAGTAAAATAGCTGGTTTCGAAATTTGAACAATTATCTCTGGGCTGGCTAAGGCCATTCGGAATCCCGGTGGCTTTTTTAGAATTAACTTAATATATAAATATCGCCTACAACCAACCATAGATTTAATAAAGATAGAGCCGAGGGAAGCCATAGCTGTACAGTCTAGGGACACTATAAACACATGGTCGATCACTTGGCTAACTAATAATATGGTTGTTTCTGTTTTCGTGAATTTCAGCCGGGCATCCTATACAGGGGGTTAAATATATTAATTAATAAACGGGAGAAAGTAGAAAGAATCGTATTACCACCATTTCGTAGGCATTAACTAGTCCCAGTACTGTAGGCTAAATATAAAACTGCCCATTCTTTTATTAATGATTTTATTTAAAATCATTTTTGATAAAACACTAGAGAATTTAAAGTTAGCCTCCTTAACTTTTATTGTTAAATGCAAGTTTTCAAATATTTTTATACGATATCGAATGACTCGAATTCCATATTAATTACTGGGACAAAGTTTAACTGTATAAACTTAAACTGCAAAATCAAAATTACATATCGCATTTTATTTTTAATTAAAATAATTATAGTTATAATTATTATCGTTATTATAAAAAATATTATGGGAGTCGAGGATAAAATATTGCCACGAAATTCAAAGTTGTTATTTTATTAATTCAAAAATATTTTTTTTTAATTAATAGAATAAATATAGATCTGGAGGATCGATATTAATTTTTTTTACTCGGTTGCAAATTTAGTATTATTATTATTAAACAGAATAATATTGGTAATAAATAAATTATTATTATTATTATTATTAT
>AYEL01081746.1:0-15988 GCA_000484575.1 Olivierus martensii | reverse complement strand
AGTTAAAATATTTAGAAAAAAAAGTTAGTTTTAAGCATTTTAAAATAGGAAAATGTTTAGGAATTTAAGGAATTTCTACGTTGAGTGAATAAGATAAAAGAAGAAACATTGGAATTGTTTGAAAATAGAAGCACGATCGATTACGGAAGTTATTTTGCCTGAAATTGAAGAGAAAAGAAACTGTTAAACGATGGTAAATCTTTTTTCGTCGACAACTCTACCAAATAAAGACACTTTATATAAAATTATGGCCTACCGAGACCGTATCTTCCTTTCATAAATCTTCGATTGAAGTGTTGTCACCATGTATTTGATAGTTCTTTGCCGGATACCACTTAGTTTGACAGTAGAAAAACAAATTTTGCTTACACATCTTGCACAAGATTTGCAAGCAAAACGATTCTTCTCAATATGATCCATTGATCCAAATCCCACATCTTAAATTTCTTTTATATTTTTTTATATAGACTTAGTGTGCATATCGAATATTAAGTATCCAACTACTGCAAACAGCCGATACTTGGTAATATATATAAATCTGTTATATAATGTAAACTAAGTGAGTTTTTTGTTTTATGTTTTTGACATGAACAGCCGATACTTGGTAATATATATAAATCTGTTATATAATGTAAACTAAGTGAGTTTTATGTTTTTGACATAAAATATAATGGTCACTGTATTTTCTTTATGACAAATTTTTATTTCATTATGTAAATTGTATTGTTTTTAAAGCAGTTCAGCCTTATATGCATTATTCAGTTTAAATCATCCCTTGAACACTCTATCGAGATTGCAAGTCGATATTGGACAAAATTTAACCAACATACGTAAACAAAACAGGAAAGAAAAATGCAGATATACCGCAACCTTTATTTAATTCTGTTTAAAATTATCTTTCAAATTTGTTTCTGTGATGTTTTCCAATTTAAAATTTTAAAAGTTTGTTTTTTCCCTCCATCGCTTTTGTATCTAATCATGTAGTACTATCGATATAGAATGCAGTGTTTTCGTTCAAAAAAAAAAATCTTGTTTTAAAAGAAGAAAAAAAAAGTGTAAACACGCATAAAGAATACAAGATGCATATGTTTGTCGATCATCTTACATGTGCGGTAATTCAATAAACGATGTTTTCAAAAGAATTCTTGGTTCTTAAATTTAGTCGCCGCCAAACAGAATGCGAATATTTGATTGCAGCGTTTTTATAATGAAGTTGATTTTTAAGAAATAAATAGAAAAAAGAAGAAAAAAAAATGTACGTGTGTCTTATACGAAATAAAATTATTGAAATTTTCAAGAAATTTCAATCTTTAAACAGCAACAGCAATTCTCCAGAAAAATAAAATAAATTGAATCGAATCGTACAACAAGGTGTATCTATCAATTTTTTTTTCTCTTTTTTTTTTGCCTTTTCAAATATACTGAATAAAAAGTACGTTTATGTACTGTTTTAGTGGTTTAGTGGAGTAGTGAAATTCAGAAAATCGTAACATTTTAATTATCTATCTCGGAAATGTTTCGTACCAAATATTGCTCCTCGCCAATATATTTTTGAGTTACGATTTGCGAAACCCATCACTTTCGGATGATCATAAATTTCGTGGGACTTTACTATGATTTA
Organism: Olivierus martensii; assembly: GCA_000484575.1. NCBI lineage: Eukaryota > Metazoa > Arthropoda > Arachnida > Scorpiones > Buthidae > Olivierus > Olivierus martensii. The sequence continues at coordinate 14,367 of AYEL01081746.1, read as the reverse complement.
ACATTTAATGACGACATACCAACGAATTGTACTTTCGCCTTTTTCTACTGATTTACGAGTTGTGTTTTATAGTCTTTCAAAGAAAAGTGCCAGAGAATGAAAATGGATTTATTACCCACACGTTTGGACTAGGTCTGCAGATTTCCAATGGATCATCAATTTTAATGATGAGGAGAATATGTTGCTGAAGTGAACTAATTTGCCTGTGATAAGAAGTAAATGACGAGAAGAACTAAAAAAAAAGTAGAAATAGACTTTCTAATGAAATATAATTAGTGAATTTTTATGAGATTTCAAATAAAAATTTTTGATCTCTGAAATATCATAATTATTGTAATAAAACAGCATTTTTATTTAGCCTAATTTTCAAAAGAAAATGAGGCTTATAAAATCGCCAATACTTTCTGTATGTCCCTACTAATAATTTTTAAGATGATTAATAGATTTTCATACGATTTAATATTGATATTCTGCTTTAAAAATAACTCCGACTTTGCCTTATCTAATCTTCTAGATTCAGCCATTTAAAAATGGTGGATATTCAAACTTCTAAGATACTTTCTTAATAAATGCTAAACTATTTATTGAATTTTTATGAAATTTAGTGGAAAAAAAGTCAAAATATTGCAGATAACCTCGAAGATACAGCAATTAATCCTTTCTCTTTAACTATTTAAAAATGGCGGCCGTTCAAATTTCTGGGATTTCTTTAAACTGGATGGAACTATTAGATATAATTTTATGACATTCTACGTAGTTATCCCATTGAAATCAATTTTGATGGCATATATTTTGATCCCATATTTTTATTAATCTTAATATAAAGGACTTGTTTGAAAATTAGTCAAAATGTTCTTTCCAGAACAGTTTGTTTAAAGAAAATTTGCGCACATTAAACCTTTAAATTAAAATTTAAAAAAAAATTTAATATATATTATTGATAGTTGTGTGTTTATCTTTTAATGATATATAATTATCGTAATAAAATTTATAATTTTATTAGCCTTTAACATTTATAATATCGAAATTTTCGCTAAAATAATTTTTTTTTTTTTATATAGTAAAGTTTGAATTTAGCGCCTTTGTATAAATTATTTAGCAAATTTATGAAAAAAAATCATAAATATTCGCCGCACTGTTTATTAGAATAATTGCTGTCTAATAAAAAAATGAATATCTATATTAATTTTATATAAAAATAAAAAAAAATATTAATGCTTTATAAATGGCGCATTGGTGTTAATTAATACGTAGATATTAAATTAAAGATGGAATGTTTTGAATATTATATGTCCATGTTTGTAATTATAAGTGTTCTTATTAGTAATCTTATTAAAATTTCATCTATATCCTTACAAGAATATCTTAATAACTATCATTAATAAGTTTTAAAACTGAAGAATGCATTTTTATATAAATTTTACACTAATAACAACAAAATAAAAGAAGTTTTATAATACAATAATTATTTAATTAGAAAAAAGGTTAGTTTTATTCATAATTTTTAATGATTTCTGTACTATTTTTATATAAAAGAATGACATAATAATGATAAAAAGCAGACATTGTTTTGTAACAATATAACTTATATACCTAATAGTGTTTGTTCTCTTTGATAGATTATTATTTTGGAATGAAAAGTCATCTTCATCTGAATTGTTCTTTAAGCTAGCTCTGTTAAGATTCGCTTTATTAATTTTAAAAATCCAATAACATTTAAATTTTAAATTTAAGAAAATAGCGAATTACATGAGAACATTGGCGAAAAATTCGCAGAATATTAAAATGCCTCAACTCTTTAAGAAATTTAATATTAAATTTTCTTATATGATGAATAGCATTTATCTCCGCAAATATTTTGATTTATTATCTAAAATAATATTTAATAAATATTCAAAATATTTCATTTTGCCTAACAGTACAATTTATTTAATGTTTTTTTTTTTCCCCCTGTAAATTATGGAGATTATTCGTAATAAAACTGATTTAATAAAATTTTTTCGTATAAAATATTCGAATAAAAGCGAAAACTTGTTTGGTAAGGAATTCTCATTTTTTCGGTTGAGAATATAAATCTAAAAACTACACTTTTTATTTTTCTCAAAGAGTAAAATGAATCCAACAGCGTAAAAGAATATCTTCATATTTTTTTTTTATGAGCATTGTACCATGAAATGAAACCCTCTCTCTCGATCTTGTAATTATAGTTGAAGAAATAAAATTCTGTATAGCGAGTTTAGTATACCATTTTATTTTTAATCTACCTCTTTGATAACATGTGTTGTTTGAAATTCTTTTGATAATATACGTTTTTGCCGGTTATTATCTGTAAAAATTTCTTTAAATGCGATCACAAAGACTATTTTTGCAAAAATACTGTCTATATATTTATATATTGTTCCTCATCGAGATATCTATAGATCAAAACATCACAGCGCATTCAAATTTTATTATCCAAGATATACATGCCTATTAATTTTGAAGATGTTAACCGTCTTCGCTACAAGATGGTGGCCGTTCTACACATTAAAATGCAAATATCTCTGAAACTATTTATCGCTCGTAAGTGATGTTATAGCCATCCGAAAAGAATTTTAGATACATTTTTAAGTACATAGTTAATTTTTTGAATTGTCTGTGCGTATAAAATATCTCAAAAAAAAAAAAACAACGCAAATAATTCTAATTTTACAGGATCATTCTATTTTATCTTGGCTATATATCTGTTAATTTTAGAGCTTTTCACGAGTTCCTCTTACAAGTTGATGGTGCTCGAAATTTTTAAAATTTCATCAAATTTAAAAAACGATATATTCATTTGATTTCTTTTTAACCGGTTATAACTTTAACGTTGTTAAAAATTTAACGATATTTTTATCATTATTATAAAAAAAATATAACAACAACAACTTCCCAAAAATTAATATCTTAAATTTAGAAGAAAAAAATAATAATATTTCATCTTTAATAAACACGAAATATAACAACAACTTCCCAAAAATTAATATCTTAAATTTAGAAGAAAAAAATAATAATAATAATATTTCATCTTTAATAAACAAGAAAAAAATCTAGCACCATCCAAAATATGTTGTTTATATCCGGCTAAAAATTGAATTTTATCTCGGGAGGAGTTTTATCACTGTTTACTAGTCTAATAAATATGGCGAAAGTGAGGTACTATTTTCATATTCAGCACGATAGTGAGTACTAATCTTTGATTTTTAGTACTATAGTAGAGCAATACGTTTGGCGTAGTAGACACGTTTTTATATCATGTTTTCATTGATCAGCACTTTAATTCGCAGTGGCCACTATAAACACCTGCGGAGAACCGATAAGCTACCTCTTTTCCCAGACGAGTCAGTCTCGTCTTCAACCTGATTTACTGGTCAATGGAACCAAATAACGCCGACAGGAAACTGTTTTCGGAGCTTTTCTGTCGACAGTTTAACGACCTTTTACTTTATTGAGCTTTAAGGACATCAAATGTTTATTGTTCTCACCAAGGATTCGTCTTAAAAAATAACCGAAGTACTCTATGATTGTTATATGTTTATAAAATCTCTTTTAAGTCTCTCTATTTCGCATTGGCATTCATCATCTTGATGTTCCGTTTAGGAGACTGATACACACACCACAAAACAAATAACTTTCCGGGGATTGCCATTGTTTTTCTTTATGATTTTATTAAACTGTAAGCAGAAACCGTTCGAGACTAGAATTTAAAATGATCGTAAATTTTATGGATCAAAATTTCATATGCGCTCTGAGTATTTACTGTAAAGTGTAAATTTTCATTCGGAGATTTACACTGTAATCTGTTCTAGTTATTATTTTATTGAAACACGTTTTAAAGTAATAAATTAAAGTATATTTCTGAAGTAGACAACGTACTCATTATCTTTTATCTCTTCTTTTCTATTTATCTCTCTTAAAACGTTTAAGAATAGAGAAGGGGAGAAGAAACTGAACTGACTAACAGAAAGATAAAAACAATTTTAGAAAAAAATTTGGAAGATGTCCAGTTCTTCAGTTTGATAAGACAAAAGAGAGGAAAAAAAAGGATAAGAAAGATTTCTAACAGTCAATCAAGAAACAAAACTAACTAGAACAATGATTGTCAGTTCGAACTCCACCCTTCTCTACCTTAACGCCATTTTGATTATTCCAACTTTTGCTACGATAAAAAAAAAAAATAGAATAAAGAAAAAAATCCTGGCCTCTAAACTGATTTCTTTGATAAATGATCTTCGAATATCGACGTTAATTAAAGTCTGCGGGGTGTAAATTGTAATTAAAGTATCGTTCAACCGTAAGCAAGCAAAGTAATTATTAATGGATGTGATAATTGGTGATTGGATGGAGTAGGTGTCTACCTTTGGGGTTCACTTCTCTTGTCTTGACTTCTAGGTTTTTCTTAAATTTTTTTTTAATATATATATTTTTTTTTCCTAAACGAATTAAGACTTTGTCGACTCAATTTAAAGTCGCGATGTTTATGCAAAAGTATTCCATTATGAAATTCAAATCTCGCAAATTCTATCTAATCTAAATGCAATAATTACTTGTTTGTAAGAGTTAAAAGTCATTTGTTAATAGAATGTTTGTTACAATTATTTAATAAGTAGAATAATTTTATGCTAAAGGGAGATAAAATTCCCCAAACTCAAATGACACATTACCAAATTTGTCAAGATTTTCGACGAAAACTTTTGTGCTAATGTTTCTCAAATATAATAAATTGTATTAAATTATTCTTAACAAAATCAAATTTTTTGCTTATTTTCCATTAAATTCCGATAATCCGAACTAATTCCGGATTAATGAAATGAAATCGATTCGATCCGATTTAACTAATAGAAAATATTTCAAACTTAATATTAACGATATTTATGAAAAAAAAAATTAATATTTCTGTATATTTTTTTAAATTATTTTAGCCTTTATAAAATATTTTTAAGCATTAAAAAAATCTACAGTAAAATTATGAAAATAAAATGAAAAAGGAAAGGTTCCATTAATCCGGATAAAGTTTTATCCGGATTAATGGAACCTTTCTTTATTTTATTTTCATAATTTTACTGTAGATTTTTTTTATGCTTACAGATTTTTATGCTGCAAATTTTTACGATATTTTATTATATTTATATATAAATAGATCTAAACTTTTATTTTACTCAAGAAAAACATATTTTCATTATTTAATTATAAGCTGCCAGCAATAATTTTATAATATAGATTATCATAAATTAATACATTCAGAATCTATCGAATCTTAAAACGCAACTTGTATATGCCCCATGGCAAATATTTCAACACTTCCTTTCAGTCTAAATTAATTTAATAATTTACTATGCCTCGATTCATCTTCAAAATATCAATGCAGAACTCTATAGGAGTTTCGCGTTAATTAATTAACATGTAGTTATTATCCACGTTTAAATTAATCGAGATTATCATTATTATTATTTTTTAATATAATTAAAATTTGCGAGCTTTAATGCAGTTTAGATATATAAATGGCTCTTTTTGACTCGCTAATAAATTTATGCATCCCTAAAGCGTGCATACGCGAGATATACACCAATGCAATTTATTTTTATATGGTTTATTATGCATAGGTGAGAATATTTCAAAATTAGATTCTTTTTTAAAAGAAAGTATGATTTGAATATTTCCATTTCCGCTTGGATCTCGAATTGATATTCGATTGACAAAAGGGCAAAAAGGAAAAAACTGGGCAACGAAGGAAAACCAACTACCAACAGTCTTATTATGGTAGGTATGGCGCACAAAGAGACAGACAGTATTGAAAATAACGACCGGACCTCTAGGGAGTCTATATAAAGCTACTAGAGAGTTTTCCATCTGTCAACCCCACGGGATAGCATTAGTTCCTTTACTATGATCAAAACCAATGTAGCAAATGACTGTTGTGCAGTATTCACAGAAGGAGAAAGAATGAATCACGCTACTACTACCTTTTTTTCGTTCTTTCATTCTAAGAAGGAGTTTTGCATGCTATATAAGTCTCACGTAATGACAAAATTGATCAAACTATGTATTACGATGACATACGTCACGAAACGCTTATCATAACTTTTATTTTTTCTAATCGACAAAATCAAGTATGCGACATGCAACAATTTTCAAGTAATTTTTGCTTTCCGTTATGGGTCAGCGATCTTTTTTTTTTACATTCTATTCATAGCATGAAATGATTATTTTTACCTTTTTTTTTTTTTTTTTTTTTTTTTTCCTTTATCCGCAATTTTTTTATTTTTATGTGAAAAATTAATCAAAGATTATAATCGATAATTATATATATTTTTAAACAGAAAAAAATATAGGAAAATCCACCCTGTAAGAGTAATAATACAGTTTCCATGATAGTTTTACTAATTACTAGCTGAAAACTGTAACCTTAATGATTCGGATAGCCAAACCCCACCGGATACAAATATCATCTGGAAACGGTATTCCAAGAATTTAAAAAAAAAAATCTAATTATATCTAAATTTAGCTATATACTTAGAGAAGTTATAAATGGAAAACTGAGGAAACGATTGATGTCATTAGCAATGCATAAAAAAATAAAAACATGACAAGATATGCAAAAAAATGGCCAATCCACAACTCGTGTTTCGAATTAAGCCGTTGATTTATGAAGTATAGAATGTTTTATTTGATAACCAGTCACTAATTTGATATCAACTGTGACAGAGTTCTTTTCATCACATTTTCTTTTTTCTCTCTCTCACGCTTGTTTGACGAGGAGTTGTGCAGGGAAGCATCTCAATAGAAGAGCGCAACGGGTGTGCCGCTCCCTATTTCCACAACAATACTGTTGAATTTTATTGCAGTTAATTCGGTCTTGCAGAAAGTGACTTATAATTGGCTGAAATTGTCGTACCCAGTTGTACTGAAAGACCTCCGGGTACAGTTTACGTATCTCTGTACAGAATGTAATCTTGGATGCTTAACGGGGAGGGAGAGAGAAAGAGAGAGAGTAACATCTGCTCCAGTTGTTTAATTAAAAGTTTTATAGAAAATAAAGAATTTGTAAAGAATGTTTTGAGGTTTATTGAAATGTCTTCTTCTCATTATTTAACCACATTGGTTTACTTCATCGATTAGATACAGTATCAGGAGATATCACAAAAATAATACTTATCCTCTTTTATAACATTAAAAATGAAAGCGGGGTTTATTTATTGTTAAGCTTTTAATTGTAGTAACATGTTTAAGATAAGCTTCGCCGCTGGATACCGGATAAAATTGATGATATTTATTGAAATTCTTCCTTGTTTGTTGGTTGAAGGAACATTCGCTTTCAACATTAATAATTTCCAGATAAATTTACTTAACTTCGTGACATAATTTATGATCATTTTATGTCATTTTTTAAAAAGTGAATTATGGTAAATTCGGAAATTAAAAGTTTCAAATTTGTTCAATTTAGTAGTTTTGTAATCTTTTAGAAAAGAATTTTTAATAATAATAATTTTTTTCTAATTAAAATATATAAGAAACAAACTCTCTCATCTTATAAGTTTTTTGACTTACACAAAAATATTTTTACTATTTACTAAGTTTGAATTTGAAAGTCTCTCTATTATCGAAAAATAATATATAGGTTAGAGAAAGAAAAAGAAATTTGGAACACGATATCTGTAGAAACACAAACGGAAATTGGAAAGAGAACAGAGGGATACGTTTGACATGGGAAATTGAAGGGTGGAAGTTGCCTGGATTGTGTCATAAGCAATTCTTCATATCACCGCTCCTTTTATTTATTTTCCTTGCCGAGAACAAGATTTGCACATCATATTAAAAATTAAATGCTTTCCAGTGAGATAACTCCCAAATTTGTCACAGAACTACAAAGTGTACCTTTGCTTAAAGAATTTTCTTTTCTCCAGAATAACTACTCTCGAGCAAAAGTTGCTATTTCGAGATGTTGAGTGATTCCCTGATCGTTAGTGACCGCAATTTAAAAGAGCATGTAGAGGGTTGGATTCTTTCTCATCTATCGAATCCAGTTAACGCCTCTTGACAAGGTTGGACTCGAGAAATCTTCTACGTGTCAATATTATCAATTATTCGCTGTAATTATCGACTAGGAGATATCATTAAATCTCCCATCTGATCACTACATCCTCACTCTGGCAGAGGTCAGTCCATGTAACCACGACTTGAAAGTGAAGGCGGATCTGTTAATGATGATGTCACGGATTTTAATTTATAAAAAGCAATTCTTAATTTTTATACCTGTCTGTAATTCCACGGAAATTTTTTTTTCATATATTTTATAAAATTTTTTTTTTCCCCTTTATTGCGGTTGTTGCGCTTAAAAACATCTATCAAAGACGGATTTTAAATGCTAACGCATAACTTTAATTATTTTATTAACTTAATTACATAATTTATAAATATAAACACTTCCATTTATTGGAATTCCATCAGTTCTATGTTATGATTATTTTTTTTAATTCATATTTTCTCGTTCTTGAGAATTTATTTTTATTAAAATTGTATTTATTATTTTATTAAGTTTCGTCATCTAATTTTAATCAAAATTTATTATCAAAAATAAGATTCAAAATGTCTCTTATATCAAGAGAGACATGCTTGGGGAGGAAAAAAAAAAAAATCTATAAGGAAAAAAAATTAAACATATTTTAAACTAATTAATTTTATAAATTTATTTTTTAAAACATCAAATATTTATATTATAAGAAGATTTTTTAAGGAAAGAAAAAATTATTTAATTAACAATTTGAAGATTAATTACCGGAAAATGAAATTTGGAATCAACATAGAATAATTACATTTTTTAAAATTTAATTTTATTTAAATACTGAATCTAATTAGATTTTTATTTTATTAATTATTCAATTAAGTTTATAAAAAAAAATTTTTTTTTTGAATATCAAATAATATTTCTAGATGAGGGTTTATCGCTATAACGTTGTATTTAATGAGTTTTTAATGATTTTTCCCCCATAAGATAATTAGTATAGTTAAATGCATTAGTTTTAATTGAGCTTAATATTTTTATGATAAGTAAATTATTACATTATTTAACGATTATTTAAATTAAATTTTAATAAAATTACTGCAATAAAAATTTTTTTTTAATGTTAGTTTACTAAAAATTAATTTTTGATGCGAAAAATTCCGTTATGTTTCTAAAAAAAAAAAAATTATTCTGTATTCTTAAGCGTAGACAAGCAAATATTTGATTCGTTTATTTTTATATTTATTCGTCAAATCATTATTCTATCCAGTCTTTCGGTAAATATATTCGATAATTCATCAAAATTTTCATCATATAATTATGTAACATGATAATCTCAAGCGAGTAGTCATTTTACTAATAACTCCTTATCAAGTGCATTCAACTCATCAATGTTGAAGTTTCAAATATGGATTTTTGTGTTGTAACCACCTAGGAGTGGAAAAAATATATTACTCAGCTAGTTTCATTTCTTTCTGTAGAGTAAATCTCTCTGATATTTCCCATGACGTTGATCATTAATGATAGTAACAAATTTCCCAAAGGACCGGCATTACTAGAGCTAAATTATAATAATAGACCCAAGGCTATCCCACTTATGCATAGTAGAGTAATCGTTAAAAAGTCAGTAAACTTTGTAAGAGGAAACGAAAAGATTGAAACCGAAAATATGCTAGAATTATATAAATTCTCATGAAACACGAAATGGAATTAGTGAAATGTTGAAATGTTATTAATTCACTTTATATTGTAGAATGTAGATGGATGGATGCTATTGTAATATCGTTAACATTAGACTCGGATTACTAATGGTATTCAAGTTGACTACTGTGGCTAAATAAAATTAGGATAAATTAATTTTTAAAAATTTAATAATAATAATAATAATAATATCATATATATCATTGTTTTAAATGCATAAATATTAAAGAGATTTGAAACTTCAAAGAAAGTCCTTGAGGAGCATCTAGACTTGAGGTGCTGTATCTAGTTATTATTGATAAAACTGTGGTAAATGGTAAACATTTAATGCCTTTAATGGTCAGAATTCGAGACATGGTATCATATCGGTATCGAAGTGATTTTTATTGAATTTTTTTCTTTATTCTTGTCATCACAATCGAATCGAATATTTTTGCGTCGCGTCGCACGTATTGTTTGCGCGACGCGACGCGATAATGCGTTATATCGAAAGTTCATTCGAGTTTTTAATCACAGTCTGAAACGTGGAGTTCAAAAGAGTAACATTAACATGATAACGACTTTAAATATCTTCATTTTTATTAAAGAAATTAAGATACAGATTTTAAATTATTCACCTTTCGCAATTGTTTCAATCGATTTTTTTTTTTTTTTGCCTTTACAACTTCTCTTTTTATTTTGCATAATTAGATTTTAATTTTTGCATAAGTATATATAACTCCTCTGGGCGTGTAAACTTTGCGTATAAACATCGTTAATTTCATTTCAGTTTTTTAATGGAGCCTACTAAATACGATGACTTAAAAATTCTTTAAGCCATCTTAATAAGGAGATGTAGACTTAGTATCTGAAATAAACTTTGCGTATAAACATCGTTAATTTCATTTCAGTTTTTTAATGGAGCCTACTAAATCCGATGACTTAAAAATTCTTTAAGCCATCTCAATAAGGAGATGTAGACTTAATATCTGAAATCTATGTAGTGTCTAGGTTGTTTTTCAGTCTTTCAGAATTTGATACCAAAGGCAAGCACACAATTATTAGCTATTTCCATTAAATATAAGTCGAGAAACCGAGTATATCTGCTAGTATAAAATTATTATCATATTTCTATAGTTTGGCATAATTAGATCATCTATTAAATATGAGAATATTATTCTAATCATTGCGTTTCTATTAAAGTTTAACTCCGATAAATAACTAGTTGAGAAGCTTCATAAAATTCTAATAGTTGTGCGATGAGATTTATTATATACAGAAAACTTTCTCTGATAGGAAGCTTATATGAATCTCATGTTCTTACAAGTGAGTGAATACACATCAAGAATGGGGTTTTTCGTAATAATGATTTTCAGTTAAGGCAAAAATATGCTTCGGGTGATAAACACAAGTACCGTTTAAAAATGATGTGAATGAGATTTTTCTCCCATATTTTTTTTTTTTCTTTTTCTTGTTATTTACTCATTTTTATATTTCGAACTTTTATTAAATTTTATTACGATCTATCGCATTCTCGTAAAAACTTATAATTGCTTTACACAGAATTGAAAATTTATACCGTAATAAAAATAAACTTTAAGAAAAAAGTAAAAATAATAACGTACTTAATTCAGATACTTAAGAAAATATGTTATTACAGTTTTAGTTAGTTAAAAAAAAAAAATTCAGTATCGTATCATAAATAAGATTTGAAATTTTTCGGAGTTATTTCTTTCGTGATATTCGATTGTAATCAGCCGCAATAAGATCAAAGAAACGAACTCTTTAATCTCCCAACAAAGAAGAATAAAAAAGAAAAAAATACATGTATTTATAAAAAAAAAAGTCACCAAATGGCAACAGCAGAATTTCCGTGTTCGCATATATATATAAAATTGATTCCCATTAGGACATATTGAATTCTAACCAAAGAATCTCCCGAACAGAACAAGAGGAAATGAAAGAAGAAAAAAAAAAGTAATACTTGCGACGAAATCTTTCTGGATGACTGCTGTACTTCAATATGCAAAGAAGTATTATTCCCAAAAGGATGTCGTTTCCTATTCGTAGCACATCTTTTTGATATTTATGTTTTACGGACTCTCAAAAATAATAATAACATAATAAGAATTATTGTAATGCTTTCGGTCTGTAAAATCGAAAGAAAAAACAAAGAGGGATCGCTTTCCGTATAAAAACATATTTTATGGTTGACATTCTTTTTGATATACGATATACTTCACTTAGATTTTATTAAAATTGGTAATACAGCATCGTGCTGTTCTATTCGCAACATCGTATCATGAAATAAGTAATTCTGTTTTATTTTTTTAATTATTGATTCGAACAAGGTTGCAGTCGAGATAGCGCGATAAAAATTTTGTTACACTTCATGTAGAACAGTTTAAGCGATTTAGACGATTTTAGAAAATGTCTGTTTGCATTTAACCTATTGTAATATTTACTTTACTAGTTTAGATAGTCGTGACTGATCCTATTTTAAATTCTATCAAAAATAATAATACAAACGTGGGAATTTTATCCCGTATAACATCAGTTACCATTAGTTTATCTTGTTTAAACTTACTCGAGAAGCTCGATAGAGTCATTAAAATAAGTTTAAATAACTTTATCTTAATAAATGATTCATAACTAGATTTGTTTCATGAATTTTAAATATCATAACTACTTACTTGAAGAAGGATCGATTTATGAAGAAATAACAAAATTTGCGAAGATAAAGAAAATATTCTCTCTCTTTCTCTGGTAACATTGACATAAGATATAATAATAGGCTCCTTCCTATATTATAATTTCGATGCGTAACATCACGTTTCGAGTGATGATTGTAATTATCAAGACCTTTATCGTATTTATATTTTTGGACGTTTTTACTCATGCATTAAGTACAGCCTACAACAAAAATGATGAATGATCTTTCACCCAGAATTGCATTTTTTTTTTTAAGTATCGTTTCTTAACAGGAAAGAAAATTTTATCTTAATGAGATCTATCTATTTCCATTAAATTTTTCCATCTTTACTAATAAATTATTGCCGTATCCAGATTAAATAAATTAGTACGCCGAAAGCTTTATATTGTGTCACATAGAAGTTTCTTTTCTTCTTCTTTTTGTTCTTTTTTTTTAATTTAATTAAAACTAATCAGATAAATTAGTTTAATTAGATAATATATCTTTTGATTTTTAATGATGTTTATAAAATACAGCGACAAGTTTTGTTTCTGTTTAATAAATTCTATTATTTCCTTATTTAAAGCTGTGATGTTTATGTTTTATTACGTTACATCAATTTTTAAAAGTAAACTAGCGAATTATTTATTTTAATTCATTGTCTCAATTAGTGATTTATTCTGCTAAATTAAGTTTATCATAATTAAATTTTTCCGAAGAAAATAATTCTCTCCTCGTTAGACGAATAAATTGTAATCGTTAACGTTTTCATAAATAAAAACCGAAAAATTGCTTTAATAATCGAGTCTATAATTATAGTAATTGTAATCGAAAAATAACTTGATTAAATTTTAAGAAAATTATCGGTATTTTGATGTTTTTAATACGATTATTTCATGATTCAAGAAACGAGTAAGTAAAAAAAAAAAAAAAATTGTTTTTGAAAGGAAGTAATACTCGATTTTGATTGAGTTACTCGCATTGATGAAACAAAGGAAGTATATAATGTAAGGATAACGCAATTATGCTATTGATGTATGCGGAAAAATAAAATTGAAAGAGAATGTAATGCTTTACATTGTCATGTTTTGAATGAAACTTCTTACACGAGAAAAATAATAAAAGAATTTCGAACACAATAAATAAATCAAAACTTTATCGAACGAATTCCATTAATTTATATAATACAGTAATTAATTGACATTAATTAAATCACAATTACAGGAAAATTTTTATATTGTGCAATATAAAAAAAAAAAATAATAGGATGGTTCCTAGCGATTTATCACGTATCCTTCCCCCATACAAACCGCAGACATGATTCATTATTAGTTTTTTCACCCTACATTTAATCATTAACCATATTATTAATGTATTTTTGACACTAGATAAATGATTCCATTTCTATTGACACAAATGGCTCTGCATCACAATATGGTTCTGCCCGGAAGTAGAACACTTATAACAATCTTAGCAGTCAAGAAAAACTTCTCTCTATAAGTCCTCTCTAGTGTGTCTTTAAGTATGAGTCCTGGGGATAATATATGTAGGTCACTTTCATTTTTTATATTAAAAAAAATCAATTGTCTCAGCTAACAGAGAAATGATCAATTCCAACAAGGTTAATTGTTATAAACTACCTTTGGGATGTTGTTCAAGTATAATGTAGGTTGATATATTTATATGTTTACATTATTTTGTTTTATATCGTTCAATGTATGTCATGTTCATTTTTATTGATAAATTCCACCCCTTGCAAGATAATATAGTTACAAAATCACAATCAAATTCTATTATGTGATGTTCACTGGATTGTAACTTAAGCATTCTAAAGTAAATAATTAATTTTCGAAAAGTTAAAACTACTCGTTGAAAATAATCAAGCGAATTATCTTTTGTTACATTTTTCCATCATATAAGACGTAAAATTTTCTTAATAATAAAATTTCACAAAGAATAATAATTAAAAATT
>AYEL01081745.1:0-27407 GCA_000484575.1 Olivierus martensii | reverse complement strand
ATTATTATTATTATTATTAAGTAATTAATAATATTTTAAAAACTGATACTAATTTTGGCTGGATATGGCCCGGAATTTTCGGAAGAAATAAATAAATATTGTAAGTTAGTTACTAGTTAATACAGTTTTATTAACTTTTAATTGGAAATGGTATGACGTCATTAATTAAAATCAATTAAATATACTTTAGCCGTACCGGCTAAAAATGAATAATTTTACCGCTTGGCTTCTCAAATTCCATAAAAAATAAAAAATAACAATTACAAAAATTAAATTTACGAATAATATTTATTGGTTTTATTTTTAGAGAAATATTAATTTTTGGTTAACAGTAACATTTGCATATTTTGCATAGCGATATCTATGTTCTCGGTGCTGGATGCTATCTACGTTTAGTCTAACTTAATTTGTATCTATGTTTAGTCTAAATTAATTACAATATAGATAATTTTATACGCTAATTAAGCCAATTATTATTATTAAATGATATTTTTATGTTTATAATTTCACTTTCTCAAATGGTTTCGAATTGATAGATGACCGGGAGGATGATATATCGCAGTTAAAATAACTTACCGAGTTAGAGAAATTTACCATCATTTATATTATAAAAAATAAAGAGATTTGTCCATTATCGTGTGTCAATTTTAATAAAATGAGAAACGAAAGCAAATGCTATTAACTATAACCAGATTAATCTCTTGTCCTAAAAAAAAAGATTAAAAAAACTTGTAAAATCTAGTAAAAACTTTGCTAGAATTTACTAGATAAGTAAAATTGGATCACATTCATACTTTCTCTCTCTCTCTCTTTTTTTTTAACTTTCTGTTTTCTCGTTTATAAGAATAATATAACTGCACGCCGTATCAAACTAGAATACTGGTTAAACTCCAACACTAAAAAATACCATTTTTCTATCGATAAAAATAGCGTATCATTTTTTTTAGTGTATTTAACGAATTTTTGATAATTTAATTGGAGGCAAAATCAAATTTAAAAACTAAAAATATATTTAAAAATTTCCGGATTAAAAAAACAGCGTAGTGATTTAAGTGGTAGATTAAAAATAATTGGAGGATGTAATATTACATCTTATCTCGGTGACTTTACATTTGAATATATATTTCCAAAGGAGAAAGGGTTTAGATATAAAATCTCCCATCTCGTTCTCACCATTTCTTTATCCAGTCAAAAAAAAAAAAAAAAAAAAGAGGAAGTAAGTTAAAAAAAAAAAAAAAAAAAAAAAAAAAAAAAAAAAAAAAAAAAAATGGAGAAGTTATAATGTTATAAATTTACATAAACGTTTAAGTCAATTTTTTTCGATAAAAATTTATTTAATTAAGTTTCCAGATTTACTTTAAAAACATTCCCGTTAAAGTATCCCGATGTTAGAAATATTAACTGGAAATACATTGTTAGAATATGGAGTAAAAACGACATACTCGACTTAAAAATTAGAAAAAACAAGCTTAAATGAATTTGTTAATAGTCGAGCTTTCGTCATTCTGATTAGCGAATATAAATTTTATCATCCCGAAAATATAATGTTAAAAAATATATAAAAAATAAAAAAACGATAGATGAAAAAAAATCGATAATGAGCGAATTGGGTATAATATTAAATATTCTTCTCTTATCGAGTACAAACAGATGTGTTTATGGAGAATGTTCTTCGTTCGACTGGAAATTTAAAGCATTTATTTGTGGATTTAATTTGATAAGAAGATGGAAACGTTTCGAAACACAGAAAACGTGTAAAGGCGCGAATTACCACAGGCACAACTAGTCGATAACACGATGGCACGGACAGACCTACATTTAATCGGATCTAAGAGATACTCGAAAACGGGAATAATGCTAACCTCAGCTCTTCTACTTCCCATACGCCACTTCGTTCCTATTCTTTCGAATTCGCTAGAAAGTACACTATTCCCATTTCATCTCTTCTTTATAAATGGAAAAAGCTTTTTTAAGCTTTTTCCATTTATAAAGAAGAGATGAAATGGGAATTTCCATATTTCTGTTCTATCATTTAAATTTTGACGAGTATAAATTATTATGGGTAATGTATTATTTGCAGATTTCTGTTAAAAGGAATAAAAACAAAGGCGAGCTGTACATAATAGAAATTAGCGTTTTTAAAGTGTATCGAAGATCGTGTCCTTTAGCCGTATGCCCTTGACGACAGAATAGAGAAGCTTAGCAAATAACAATGATCTCGGTGCGCTTGCGTTAACCCATCGATCGATTTTTGCTGTCGGATATCGTTTCGGAGATTTTTCCATTCCGACCACGACACCAGAACAGCTCTCTTTCCGATATTCGCATAATCAACATCCGCATCAATCGGAATCTCTTTCTTTCGCATCCAAGTTAAGCCACGCTAACATTATTTTATAATTTGAAAATGCTCGTTTAATTCTAGACTGTTATCGACTAAAAAATACAAAATCTGACAAGTTTCAGAATATAGCGTTGGACAGGTTAATTCTATATAACTTGTAACAAAATTCTTTAGTGAAAGACCAAGCTACTTCCGATCGAATCGATACAACTATACGCGCGTTAATTCCATTTCCTACGAATTTTGCTGAAGGATAATGTTTCCCGATTAATTACAGTAATACCCCGACTTACGCCAACTCGGAGTTACGCGGTTCTCGATTTTTCGTTTGGCAACACGCCGCACGCTATCTCGCCGCGATACGCGTTTCGCGCGAACTCTACGCGCACCATTACGATTCTACCATCGACGAAAGTTAAGATTGTTTAAACCCTTAAAAAAACAATGTCGTCCAAACGAAGTACATCCGATTCTCCCGCACCTAGCAAGAAAAGGATTACGATACCTTTGGAATGTAAACTTAACATTATCGAGGATTTCGATAACAGAATGAAAATTTGTGAATTGGCCAAGAAGTTTGAACTACCGGAATCCGCAGTAATAACAATGGTAAAAGATGATGAAAGAATTCTCGATACGGTGAAAAATGCTCGATCCTTAAACTCGAGCATAATTTGCAAACGTCATGGTATTATCGCTGACATGGAAAAAATGCTGAAATTATGTGATAATCGAGTAAAAGTGAATAAGTAACTCATTTATTTTTTCAATATTTTTTTATTAATATGTATAAACTGCAATTTTATTAAATATTTTTCTTCTAAACTACCGTTTTTATTAGTCCTCGGTCCCAAATAAACCAAATTTATATATATTTATACGCGAAGTTGTACCCCGACTTAGGCGATTTTCGTCGGTCTTCGGGGTATTACTGTACTTGTGATTTTTTTCCTGGCATAAATACTTTCGTCAGTTTTAATTGTTTTTCCCATCGCATATAAGTATATAGATAGTTTCTTCTCGAATCGATTAAAATCTAATTGTAGATCTCGGAATGACAGTTTAATCATTCTCCAGTTCTCTTTGACACTAATAGTACTAAAAAAAATATGGCTTAGAAGTTAGTAGCAAAAATAGGAATTGGAACTTTTATATTGGAAATTGTTTCGATTGGTTATTAAAATCCAATGGACGGAAGAATCGCCAATGGGAATTGGCGATTCAAATCGAACATTTTTAAACGAAAACAGCTGGAGAAAGATTCTATTTTACGTTTTATAATATTTAAAATGCGCAATCGAGGAATTATTTTAATAAGGTTAACATCTGTCCCGACGGCCATAATAATTTACGAAACGAGCCGAATATAAAAATGAAAATTAATTGGATTAAGCCAACGATCAAAAGGGATAAAGAGAGCGATGTAACAAATTTTAATACCGCAACTACGTTAATGAATTGTAAATAACAAAATAAAAGAGAGTTTAGTACGCACCGCGCACTATTTCACTCCTAAAACAGATTTGCATAAATTATCACTGGGAACCGAAATGAAATAAGCACTTTTTAAATCTCTTTCCCGTTATACCGGCCTAAAGTTACAGCCACCATTAAGCTGAGGAATTTTACCCAAAATCCCCTGGTTTTTGCTACATATTTATCGGGCGCGACTATTTTACTCGACCAAAGACAATCGGAAGGCGTGGCCAAAACCACATAAAATCTTAATATTACTAATTAACAAATCAGGGTTAATCGGAGTCACGCCTCCTCGGCCATCATTGGTGAAGGAAAGTAAAAATTGCTTTTAATGAGGCTAGGATTAAAATAAAGACGAAAACTGTTTTAAATAAATAACGGTTACTGTTTACGGCCGTTTTAAACTGCCAATAGTATAAATAGAATGGAGCCGTGATTATTTTAATAATAAAATTAATCGATTCGAGTAAAATTAACATTGTAATACGAACGATTAATTTTCTTACGAAATAACAAAATTCGTCGGTTTGGTAACGAATATAAAGGACAATTTTCTTCTTTATTTTTTAAAACAAATTCTAGGTCAGTGGAGCGAAAACCAAGTGACCAAACAATTTTCAAATTAATGGTAAACTAATATAAGTGTGGATATTTTTTAAGGCAAAATTGTAGTCGGATTCTATTCGTTTAATTACAAAAATTTGACGGCCTTACTGTATGAAGAATAAAGGCCATCCGCATACAGAATAGATTTACGACATCGACTACAGCTAAGGGCTTCATTTTTGGTGGAAAAAAATATTAAATGCGCTCGATTGGGTTAGGGATGGCCATAATTATTAATCCCGGCTTTGTATATAAAATCTACTTTTTAAATGAAAAAATATTTCAGAAAGTCTGTAAAAATTTTTACTTTAGATATAATAAGAGTGAGATTTACTTTGGGATCTCAATTATTGACCATTATCAATAAATTCTTTCGGGCATTATTTTATCTTATATATTATGTAGGCGTGATCACTCCACGCATTAAATTCTGTATGGCCACGGAACTTTTGAGGAAGCTGCCATTTTCCAGCGCCCGCGCCAATATTAATAGACCGTAATATGGCTGGGTTCGACTTTCGTCCATAGATATCAGCCCAACAAAATTGTACCGAATAGCATATTTCGAAAAAAAACTGTAACAAAAAATAACGAATAATTTCTCCATCTTCAAAAATATTATTTGTTTATAGGAAAAATTAATTTATGCATACGATAAATTTAGAATGTATATCGCTCCGAATGAAGACGGTAAACGGTAGAGAAACATAATTACGCCCTTGAAAATGTAGCCTACGTAGATATACTTCGATTAGAAGTAAGGCGTTACAAAACAGATGAAGAAACGTAACCATATAAAAGTATTTATGGCTTATTTAAAATCTCTAACCAGAGTATGGGATAAGCGACACGGCCCAAATCACAGAAAGGGATTAGGCAAAATTAAAATTTTTCCATATCTTGGCTTAACCGATAGTCGTCTAAATCGAAAGAAAACCAGTCGATTATTATCGGGTTAAATACAAAATTTAACAAAAATTAATTTTCGAGTTTATTGGCTTAAATTTTCTAAGAAAAATATTCCGTATTCTCCATTGGTTTCTAAACTTCGTAAAACTAATCTTTATTATTTTTGCTACCTTTATGACACAAATGGTAGAATAATATCCGCAACTTACTCCAGATTTTCTAATATTCTGATCAAATTTGCATTTCGTAAAATAATCTCTTTATCTTTATACTAAATTAATTACTATTACGCTCACCAATATTCCCGGGATATTTTGCCAGAATTATTAAAATTATTGAATATATCGATTAATATTGTCTGGTTACTCTTTAATAAATTTATATGGGTGGATGTCATCCCCCTATAATAGACCAGAAAAGCCTTAATTACATCGGATGATTACTAAGTATATCTTAATACAAAATAAATTTTGAATAGATTAAGTAATTATCGACTTAAATTCAAAATATTAACAATATTTTTACTTCCAATTTTAATTATTGTACGAAACACGTTTTATTTACAGCTATCTTATAGAGGTATTTTAAGTTTACGGGGCCCATATAAGAAATTTTTGCGCGGTACAGAAACTCGATTTATTGGAAATCCAAAACTACTTAGCCATCCCAACCGTGGGAAGAAGCAAAATTAGGTTCTAGATTTTCTAATCTACCCATACAGTGACATTTTGATCGGTAGATAGTTAATTACCAGATTAATACGAACTCTATACTACATGAAAGGGATTATTGTTACTGCCAAACCAGATACTTTTCTGGGTTGGCCCGGAGGCAGAAGTAACATTTAAGACGCCTACCCACCACTTTTGGACCGTAAAATTCTAATATTGTAGCCATATACCAGATTACATTTAAATAGTAAAAATTTTCGATATTTTTATTGGTTTCCCAAGCGTAAACTAAATTACTCTCTTATCCGATATGGTATAAAATATTTTCTGAAAATTTTAAACATAAAAAATGCCATTAACTTATTACCGATATTAATCGAAATAATCGCTACGGTAATTAATCGAATTTTAATTTTTCCTATAAAAGAAACGTTGGAAAATAACATTACAAATAATCGAAACGAATCGGGATCGATTATTTAGGATTAGCGCCACCGTGCCGACCTTACGGGGAAATTTTTTATTCGGTGTAAACACCATCTCTCGGTGGCCCGGTACGCTAGGTGCGTATATCGTGACGTGGCTCACCGGCGGATGGTAGTGACGTCATACATCACCAAATTTTTTGTTATCACTGGTTACCTGGCAGTACCGCGCCACTGCCAAGTAACCAGGTGACCTAACAATACCCAGGTGGGGTATTGTTACGTCACCCGGATGCCACTACCGCTTCGTTTCGAGGCCGGAGTACTCGGACGGAGTACCATCCACGACATTAATACAATAGTGTGTTCTAGCATTTAAGTTTCCCGGTTAATCCAAACTGGAAGAAAAGTCTGAAGTATTAATGGGATGCTAAAATGCGTATTAATGGGATTCCAAAATTCCTCGGGACTATTTCGACCGAGGATAAAGTAGGATAAACCGCGCCAGGTGATGTACCACCTTACCAACCAGGTAGAAAGTCATTGGGAAATGTTTGATTCCGATAAGCCAAAAGGTGTAGAAAGGTAGAGGAAACCGACAGACAAATAAATATTCCATTTAAAATATTTGTCTTTTCTGTTATTTAAAGGTTACGGAAATGTTATCATTTACCAGATATAAAATAAAAGCCGAGCAGAGTTTGATTAAGTTTAGGGTAGATAATATTTTAAATTCATAATTTATAAATAACGATTTAGAAAGCGAAACTATAAAGTCTGTAACTATCGCCATGACTATAATTAGGAAAAAAAAATTCCCAAGTTTGATCAGTCGACGTTCTTAACCCTATTAAAGGCATTTACCTTACAGGTAAGGGGGGTGGCCGTTCCGCGCCTTAGTTTAACCACCCTAATTCAATTCCCGACACTTTAATTGGATGGCAGAGAAATAAATTTCCACCCGAGGAGAAAGATATTTTAATATATTCCACGTCCACGTTATCTTCGCCGTCACCCGATCCACCTATAAAAATTCTTATTAACACACTCCCTATTAAAAAATTAAATTAATCGGATGGAAGTTTACAATTATCGTTAGAGAAGAATCAACGTCACGGGGAAGGTGGAGATGATGGGCGCGCTTATAAATCCGCCATTCACTTATTTGCCAAACGGTTAATTTTTGAAATATTTTCCTTTAAAATAATAGACAGCGCCGACCCGAAGGTGAAGGCCGACAAGAATGACGTCATCGAGTTCACCTTCCACGCGGGGGTTGCTAGAACAAATCCGCTTCAGCCAGTCGTTACTTCTCTTAACTTCCCCAGATAGACACGCTGGCGCGGAATACCAACATCCGGGTCCGGTAGCTGTTCAGTTTCGCTTTCTTCAAACTACTCGGCTAGTTGTTTCTCCATATTTTTAAAAAGATGGACCACACAGGAAACAAACACCAATTCCGGAAGGCTAGCGATTCTTCAATTTTTTTTTATTGGCCACCGGCGCATTATATATTACGCATTTAAGCGAGTGTATCGCGCTGGAAAACTTATACACGCTCATTTTTTTCGTCACGAAAGTTTAAATGAAATTCGTGTCGGAATGGAATTCGGAATATTGGTCATTTATCGTACGATAGATACCAGTAAGAGGATCGAACGTATTAAAAGATACGGCATTATATTTACTCCTTTAGTCACTATAAACAAAGGAACCTTCCCGCCTCGACGTCGAATTGGTCATTTCCCACCCGTGACGTCGACACGCAACCTTTCCTTACATGGAGTTTGGAGACGAGGAAGTCTGTAGCCACCATCGCGTCATTCCGGCGCTCTACGTCATTCTGGCGCTACACGTCGGTGTGGCTGGAAGTCGAGGTGTTTTATATTGTTAGCGGAGCTACCTTTACGTAGAAGGCCGGGCCGACCAACGGACGGTATTTATTAATATTTAAACCATCCGAAGTAAACTTAACTCGTTCGATGGTAATTATAAGCTCATTGTCTTAAAATAATAAGCTGAGGAAGATGCCAAGAGCATTGAAAACGTTACTAAATAAAAATCTTTTTTTTTTTTTTTTTTTCTAAAGAGACCGTCATCCGTATCAAATATCTAAAATTTTTTTCCGTTTTACTCGATTAAAATCGATATTTTAAGATTTGGGATTAGCTTTCCCCGTAAGTTATATACTTAGTTTATAGAATAAAACTGGAAGTCACGGAACTAAGGTATTTTTTAAATGAAAATTAGTTTTAATGGAAATCTTTGTTTATTCGCATAGAAAACAGCTAGATAAAATGGTAGATTTAAAATAAATGTAACGACCGAGGCCAATAAAATATTAATATTTAACGAATGGTAAAAACAACATAAATTTTCTGGAAACGATAGCGTAAATAATAAAATTTAAGAGCAGAATTACAAAGGCGAATTTCGATGGTGGACCAAATTGGTGGTCAAAATATAAATGGAGGCAAAACTGGCCGACCAGTTATACGGTGGTTAAATATCTACGGTAAAGCGATTATTAATTAGTCGACAAGTAATTAATTAACCGAATGTAGAAAAAAATGAATATTTCTACCTCTTTAATTACCTGGCTAATCGATCCCATTCCTCCGACGCTTTCTTTATATCATCTAAATATAAAAGATAGGGAAAATTTTAGGATATGGGCCCAACCAAAACCGGATACCAGCCAAGAAATGGGCTGTTTAGCCACCGGAAGTCCATCGACAAAACTGAACATTTTATCTAAATATCTGTTTTTATATTTCCATCTATTGTCGGGCTAACCACCGTATGTCCGTCCACCAAAGCCGCGCCTAGCTAAGGTGGACGAGTCCAAACGCGAAAGGGAGAGTGGCAGTCGGTATAATGACGGGTGGGAATGGTTTCGGTTTCCTTTTCTTCTCATATTATTTACAAGGTCGAAACTAGTCATTTAGCATTCGACATTACAGTAAACTTCCATTCGACTTCAGTTATCTGGCGTTTGAAAACATCCACTTCGTCCCTATTTTGTCACTGGACTGGTTCAGTTAGCGCGAGCGTCGATGGTCGGACAGTAACTTAGCAGCGATTTTAGCCACCCAGCGGATCCGGCCAAACATAAAAATGGCTTAAACCCTTTTATTTGGCATTAATGGAATAGACCCGACTCGGTAGCGGTACGGGCTATGTAAATTTAAATAATCATACCGGTATTAATGGCGTTAATCGGTGACCGACACGGGCTCTTCTTTAGTAGAAAATTCGCCTATACGCTCTTATTAAAAACACGGTTCCCGTAATTATAAATAGTCGAGCGGGAATATCCCCAAAGCCGTTGGCCACTTACCATTTAAATAACTTAGCTCGGGCGGGTCGATTAAAGAAAAGTAAAGATTATCTTATCCAAAACTGTTTTGGCTAAGCCACATTAAAACCGGAATATGTGGTATATTGCTGATAGTACGGGGTGTCCGAAAAACAATCAAAAAAATATTAGAATCCTTTATTTATCAAAAGTAAGGTAATATATCCAAGTTTTTTATCTACCTTCGATATGGGTGACACGGCCATAGTCCATTTCGAACGGAATATGTGGTATATTGCTGATAGTACGGGGTGTCCGAAAAACAATCAAAAAAATATTCTGATGCGATATTTATCAAAAGTAAGGTAATATATCCAAGTTTTTTATCTACCTTACAAAGATTCGATATGGGTGACACGGCCATAGTCCATTTCCTCCCATACTCGAATCGAGATGTCAGCTTCCGCCATACGCTCTCGCGGCTCCGTCGGATTTTCAGGCAATGGTGGGACCGAGCCCCATAAAAAGTCGCGTGGTGTGGTGTCCGGAGACCCGGGGATCCATCTCGACAACGTTCGCCTTCGGGACCAGCGCGATCTATCCGACGCTACGGGAGATGTTCATGGAAGTGGGATGAAGGAAAATGAAATCTCGGGAGTCGTGGTATCGACCACATCTGGAGCGTGTCGAGATACCAGTGTCCCGTTACAGTTCTTTCTGGGCGCCCATGTCGAATCGTTGTAAGGTAGGTAAAAACTTTGATATACCTTACTTTTGGTAAATAAAGGATTCTAATATCGCATCAGAATATGTTTTTGAAAGAGTACATTCTTTTTCGGACAGCCTGTATTTTGTACGGGTTAAAGACCAACGATAATTTTTCGCGTCTGTACCTAGCTTCCGCATTTTCCCCGCACTCCCGTAACATCGAAAGGAAAAATTTAACTGGTCGCAGTAAAACTGAAATGTATCCGAGTACGGTCGGAAAAGCGATATACGGTCAACCGTTTTTACCACACTGGTAAACTATAAATTTGGGACCAGTCGAATATTTTCCGGGCGGTAACGAGATTAGAAATTTTATAGGAGACGAGTTTCTCTAGCCAGTCGAATATTTTCCGGGCGGTAACGAGATTAGAAATTTTATAGGAGACGAGTTTCTCGGCCTCAGCCAAAAAAAACATTTTTTAAACGCCGTACATGTGGATTTAAATATATTCGAGTGGGACCTCTTTCCAACCAAATTTTTATTTTACCCGGTAGGGGGAAGGCGGATATCCAAACGAAAGTAAAATGGAGTGGCCACTACTTCTCCGGAAGAAACGGAGACTGGTATAAATGATAAAAACAACACGGGAAAAGATGTGGAACGAAAAGAATTTTTCTTTTTTAACCTGGCCGAGTTATTTCCACCGAAAATTTTTATAAATGAAGTTACCGGTTTCTATCGATTTACAAATGGCAGTCGACGATAAAAAGAAAGCTGGAGCCGTAAAGCGTTATATATGGCGGGAAAGCGTGGTTAGATAACGGACCATCTTAACCATAGACGCGGTTTTAAATTAAAACCACCTAGAAACCGAAATTGGGTCATCAAAATTTTAAATCTCTTATCCAAAGAAAAGAAAGCCGGTTTGGTCCAACCCTCGAATTATACGTAACTCTCCAATTTTTAGGTCACGGAAAAGGGACGGCTTTCTACCACCTAAAATATTATTATTATAATTAAACGATAGTCGGGGCTGGAGGTTTTAAGCGCCGAACCACCCAGACGCGGTGTTAACCTTAAAATTAGAAAATATTAACCTAACTGACGTATCTTCTCGGTTTCATATAAAAACATAAAATAAAAATACGGAAGAAGTAAACGCTTTGGGATAAAACGGTTAGTTTTATACGGAAAAGAAAAGCTGGGGAGTTAGTGGGCCTATAAATTCTCGCTAGTCAGTAGAGGGCGGAACCTATTTAATAAGGATGGCGACCCTAAACAAAGCCTTTTCTCGGAAAATTGGCGCTGGTCCGGGTCTAACTACCGCCGATATTTAAGTACCATTAAAATATTTAACCCGAGTCGGTACTAAAATTCTTTTATACATTTAACTACCGTCTTAATAACTTATTTCCGATTATAACCGTAACAATAAAAACAAAGAAAATTGCCGAATTAAATCTTCACTAATGAAAGATTTAATTACACCACCACAGTCGCGGCCGACTGCTAAAGTTCGCGGAACGAATAAGTACCGTATTCTCCTTTTTAAGAAACCGTCTCCATCCCGTACAAATTCGCGTTATAAATACGTACGTTTAATCGGGAGTAAAGTCGATTTTTTTTCGTCTTACATACTTCCCCGGTAACGTTTCCTGTCCCCAAGTTGAAAATTTACCTTCTCACCCTTATCACAGATGGCGCGACGGTACCGTAGTATTTTTTATTTTAAAAATCTACCCTGGCGGTTCGGCCTTTTATCGTTAATAGCGGATAACCGAGCCAAAAAAAATTTGCCACCAGGTGGCGGATGGAAAAAATTTCCCGAAATTAATCCCAGTGAAAATTTAAACGTAGTAAAATACCTAGGGCTAAACATTTTCTCTTTTCCGTATTAGTCGGCTTATTCGCTCGGTGGGTTTGTTTTTTCCCCTATTAAAAATACTCTCGATCCATCCATCCGAAGATCAAAGATAAGAATATCACTATTATCCGGAACCAGAAACAGTCGGAAATATTCGAACCAGCGTTATATATATATATATTAGCGGTTTAACTTTATTAAGATAATTCCTAAACACCGTCCAGACCTACCACCGTAGATTCTACTCCCATCGATCGTTTTACTTACATCCCGGGATATTTCCAATCAATAATTTTACTGCGTATACACTATATATATACATACAGTAGCGGCTGATGGCTGGAAATGGTGGGGTGCCGCCACTTTCGAAATATACACGCGCGTGGTAAATACAGTGTATACGTATTTAGTTAAATTAGCAAAATTATG
Organism: Olivierus martensii; assembly: GCA_000484575.1. Lineage (NCBI taxonomy): Eukaryota > Metazoa > Arthropoda > Arachnida > Scorpiones > Buthidae > Olivierus > Olivierus martensii. Next base: position 14,673 of record AYEL01081745.1, on the reverse strand, counting down.
GTAAAAAATAAAAATAAAAAATATTGTTTATTATCGATAAAAGAATACGTTTTAAAGTATAATTCCAAATGTTATGTAATATTTAAAGAGACGGAGCGAACGCGATAAACGCTACCGACACGCTACTACTGGCGCCACCGGCGTATAAATAACAGTGGAACTGCGCCACGGACAGTGCCGCTCTACCATGGTAACTGGCGTCACGCGTGTCGCTACGACTCGCCCCAGCACGCGCGAGTAGAGTATGGCTCCCTGTATGTTAGAAAAACGAAGCCGTCGGTAACGTTAGTTAATCGGCCCATCAACGAAAGTAATTTCCACAAATCGACTTTGTTTCGGTGGCCAGACGTATCCCATTTATGTTAATAAGCGTGACGACTAGCTTCTAATAATTAATAAGAAGAGCGTATTACCGAGTATTATACCGGGCCAGACTCCACTCGGCCGCTTACGCTTTTTCTGGAAATGGCCGTAAGAGGGAGCCATCCAGAAACGCGGCGCTCCTAAGTGTTACAAGATTTATTTAAAAACCTGAGACTGGTATAGGAGGGTTAGGGTGATAAAATTTAAATATTACCACCAAATATAAATATATTTATATATGGAGAAAAATTGGGGGTGCTGCGGTTCCTAGACAGTAGCCTCCTCTGTATATATATTTACCTACCGTTGTTATAGATTATTAAAAAATGTTTAAAAATGCGAATTCTTCGTATCGACTAAAATGTCTCTTAGAAAATAAAAGAAAAATGAACCCGGGTGGGTAATTGAGAAGGGTCCAGCCGATGTGTTATAAAATAACTGATTATTTGGTAAATATTTTAAGGTAATCTAATTAAAACGTTTTCCAACAATTTCCTTAACCGCGTTATTATTATTTTAAAACAATCATTTAAATTGAAAAGTATTTAAAAGAGAATAAATTTATTCTTAAAATTGTCGGTTTTGGTGGAAACCCCCCATACAAAGATACCTAACTTAATTAAATAAGGCGGGTATATAAAAACTTGGTAGGAAGTGTCCAATAATGCCATTTATATCTACAACTGTGTCGAAATACGGTTACGCGTTTCTAATGTTAAAAAGCCACCATCACCGGAGACAGTCCAGACACTGGTTACACCCTGGATCTCCCACTTCCCGGGACTCAAATTCCAAAATATCGATAATTATCAAACGCTCAGCAACTGTTATAGTTAAATGGGACTATCTATACCACACATATTTTTCAATTTTCGAAATAAAAGAAGGATAAAATTCGACTGGAAGTTGTTGTATTCCTATTAGATTATTATTATTATTATAAAAATATTTGCCTTCTCCCTTCACCATTTATAGTCGCAATCCGGTAACCATATTTAGAATTTTCTGAAGAAATCAAAAAATTTGATTAACGAATATGGAAAAGTTTTAAAATTATACATGTATATATTTAGATGGCGGTTTATCCGTGCCAATTAGCCGCCTAAGAACTTTTAATCGAATTTTTCTATCCCGGCCGAACTCTAACCTTTCCGAATTAGTAACTTATAAATTATCCATATCAAATTATTACCGACTTTTATACCCGAAAAATAAAACTATTAACCAGATCCAGCCGCACTTTACGGCTATCATTACTGTATACGCAGTATATTTATTTATTTTTTCTGGTGGTGGAAATATAAACTGGGATTTAGTTGGGCAGAAAGACACGTAACACCCTCGAAGACCGATAGTTGGTAAATAACTTTGCGTTTTGTATCCGGTTAAAAAGGAAACATTGTTTTCCACCAAACTGGGATGGAGAGGGATAAGGCGCCGTTTAAACCTACTCTATTTAGTTTACCTCGGCCAAATATTTTATAAACAATATTCTAGTTTGGGACGGTCTTGGAAAAAATTGAAGAAAGAGATATTTCCAATAAAATCTTCATTTTTCTGCTAATATAATTATCTAACTGAGTTACTTCGGGTCAGTCGATACAACGGATGCCCCGACCTCTGACCCAAGATGGTGGGTGGCCCTAACTTACGTTCCAGACCGTAAATAAAATTAAAATAATAAGATTCTTCCTTAAAAAATTCCGTTTGATTTTTCGATCCATCTATCCCACCAATGAAAAATAAACTCGGTTTTGACGTTAAAATAAGTTTTTCTTCGTTTTTTTGTATCGGCGGATCTGACTATTAAGATAGAAAATGAAAATAATTTCATTAAAAACGAATTTAACCACTTTACGGGATAAATATTTAATTTAGTCAGTCGAATTCCGATTATTTTTAGTAAACAAATATGGGAAAATTAGAAAGATAATGTAAGATTTCGCACCCCCTACCGGCAGCTAAATGTGGGACCACTTACGCATTAATAATAGAAATATGTAAAGATAAAATTTTAGTAGGGTTCTCTTATCGATGACGCCCTTTATCTAGAAAAACTTTTCCTACTTAAAAATCGAATTAATACGGTTGATCCCAGCCAGAATGAACTGGATTTTCGTTATTACCGACATAATTATTGGAAAGTTAGATGGCCCATCAAGTTCATCTAAAAATAAACAATTATCGGGACCGATTTATGGAAATACTTTAAATGAATCGATTAGTAAAAGGAGGTGCCATTTATCAACTGGTTTTCTGTCGGTGGTCTTCCTCTTCTCTCTTTCCTTTCACGGTAGGCGCTTCTTTTTTATTTGTTTTTCTCCATAGCGGTAAATAATTGTGTTCCGTGTTTATCATAAACGCGATATAATGCTAAAAATCCCCCCAACATATTTCGATGGAAACGTAATTACGCTATTCTACCGGGTAGGTAGGTTTTAACAACGAATTACTTATATCTGCGGGTGGTCGATGGTCGACGAAACTCTTAAGTATTTAATATATGCGTTAGACACGTGATTAAACGGAATGTATTCCTAATTATAAACAGACAACAAGCCCTCGAACGCCTCCCAATTAACTTTAAACATTTAATTCGATATCCGTTTTTTCAGTTTATCGGATATTTTTTCACCCGATTCCCATTCGTTGGTCGGCCGCTCCCTAACCCATTTATCATATATACAAACGTTGCCAGTCGTTTTTTATCGATTTAATTTCCCTGTCGGTCAAAAAATTGCCAAAAGTCGAAACGAAGAGGTGTCGTCCCACCTCGGCCCGGGTTTTCTAAATTTAGTTCGTCCGGGCTAATCCAGGTGGCCGCGGGTTCTCTCCACCTCGGGTTTAAGAGCGTCGAAACCATTGCGCGCGCGCATCGATCAAATTTTACTCTACTATATTCTAAAAATAAATGCGCTACGTCCATCTAATCCCGGGATTAATGGCAAAATTTTAAAAGAATTCCTCCACGGTAATCTATCTATCACATTTTTATGGCCGATGTTGGCGGATTTGATATTTTTCGGTCCGTCTGTCCGGAAAGGGAGCGAAATGTACTTTAATTAAACAAATTTTAGCGTATTGTTTGCTCTCAAAATTTATCTTAAATTGCTCGAATGATTCTCTCTTTCTCCACCCTTTACTTCGTCCCGGAAAACAAACGTCTCCTCTTCCGCGCATGCGTGTTTATCAACCAGAAACCTTACCGGCCGAAATTTCCTCTCTTGACTTATCGATTCTTAGACATTATAGGATGAAAATTGGAACGATACCACAGTCGACTCGGACTTTTTATGATAATAATTCTCTGGCGCTAAATAATGTCGGAGTTTTGATTAAAAAATCGAGAGAAAGAGAAATCGCAACAGTGAAGGAAACCATTAATGAAAAGAAAATTAATCCAGTTTTATATCGTTTCTTTTGGCTTCTATTCTTCTACGGATTCGAGCGATACCTTAAAATATCACTTTTAGGCGCCGTCCATTCTTAAAGAAAGAAAATCGTCAATTTAAACACGTATTTTGCAATTTTTAACACGATTTACGTTACCCGCGCCACTGGGAGGAATTTTCAAGAAAAATTTAAATATATATATAACATATATAAGATATATGACCTCAATATAGAATATTTAATAAGATTTTAATAGTAAAAAATACAAAATTTATAACGTTCGACCGCTATGTATCTGTAGAAAGGAAGGAGTAGCCAGAACGGGGATCGATTTTCCGTTTTATTTATTTGTCTTTCGAGAATTTTTAAGTGTAGAAGATTCTTAATTTTTTGCCGAGTAGAGAATTTTTTAGATATTTAATAGAAGGTCGGCTCGTTTGGAAATCTTACTTTAATAAATATTTATAAATACGGTAATTACATATTTTTATCCAAACAAAAAGCATCCGACAGCGGATTCGGATTTTGACCCTTTCTGTTGAATTTCTAACAAACGCACTAGAAAGATTTGGATGAAATCCAACCCCAGCCGAAAAAAACCTAAATATAAACATCAAAATATTTCCACATCATTTTTTTCCTATTTATCTCCATCCGTAAGTTTATCAAAAACCTAGATTTTTTTACATTTTTTTTGTCCGGAAATATCTTAAACCACAACCGAAACGAATAAAATAATGGTTTAAAAACCGTTAAAGTAGTATGGGAAAAATAAAGAACCGGCTAAATACGAGTTACGTAACAAGTACGAAACTGGCAGAGCGAAAACTGCGTAAGGAAAAGACGAAGGAGTTTTTAGTAGGAAAAAGTACTTACTGTAGACAACTCTCCATTCTCCTTCTTTGAATTTCCATCTAAATTGCCTGACTTGTTTCCTGCTGGCGTCCAAACCCCCGTATTTTCTAAGGGATTCGCGAAACGAACCTCTGACTCTTCTTACACTCATGGCGTCCTTTTACTAATTCTCTTTCCCGGATACTCCGTCCATAGAAGCTGGGGGATGCTGGAGATGCCGATGCGACACTAGTACTGGCTGGCGCTCCCCATTTCTCCCCGAGATCGGTGATCGATATGTGGTGCAGTGCTAGACTCGACTGGCTAGCCTTTGACGATTGTAAAGTGAGTTGCGCTTAGCTATGCGTCTACCTCTGTCACTACTTACACGGGTTAACCCGTAATTAAATATACGTATAATCCGGCCTATATCGACTAGCGTGACGGTGGCGCCAATTAAACTACATTTTAAAAAAGAAATAAACACTACCGATATAAACTTAATTTTACTATTAATCGCTTAACTGGAACCAAAAATTGAAGAAACACTCCGAGTAATCTAATCGTTTTATCGGTGGGCAAACCGAGCTTTTCATCTCCAAATTAAATATATTTTGTTGGGCTAGAGATTTATTTATAAGAAAAAATTTCATCTTTAAACTTATTGCTCATTTAAATGACTAATTTTTAATGGTGGTGCTTGGATAACTTCGATTATTATTACGTTAAATAACTTCCCGTTGGGGACAACCTATTATATTAAGAAAACGTTTGTTAAACAATGAGAGGAAAAAAAAATACATTTTTCACATTGAAATGGTACATTCTTACCATCTGTAACTCAATGGAACTATTATCTACAGTACATGGCTGGTATCGGTAGCCTGGGATCTAGGACGACGGGATAATACAAAGAAAAGTAAACTAGTAGCGGCGCTTATTCTCTATTAATCCTTTATTTGTATAAATATGTGTAAATATGGATAAATTTATCTAGGCGGTTAACGAATTATTTACCAATTCGGTGTTTAACTTAATTTAAAAATGAATATTTTTTCTCTTTTTCGGTTTATACGCGTGTCTAATGGCGCCGACGTATATACTAACCGGCTGGATTAGGTAAACGTTTACATATATAAACAAACGTACATCTCTTCCCAACAAAACCTACATTTATTATCCGTCTCTTCCCAGAAGTGAAGAAAAATGGCAAAATAGTTTTCGGGAAAAACGTCCGGCTAAAAATAACAATTTGTGTACGACACTAATAATTTTTTGTCTTCCGACAGGTGGCGGTCGCGGGAACGGCGTGGTGGAAAGTTAGGCTTAGAACTGATAAAAGGCTGGGAATTTTACTTAGAATTACTGTTTTCTAACCGGAAAATTTTAGCGAATAATACGTGACAAAGAAAGAGGTAAATTTAGCGGCCTAACGAGTAATTTATTGGAATTAGGTAAACGGTCAACGTTAAGGGTGATCTAGCCATTTTAATTGTTAAATTCCGGGCCACTATTTAAATCTTAAATTAACGTTTAATGGCCACTCGGCTGTCACCGTATAATAATTTTAAGCGACCAAATCCCACCGGCCCCAGCCAAAATGACAGAAATACTCATAAAAATCGAACTATATCCACTTAAAAATGGCCAGTTTCTTTTAGGGAGATAGGCTACTCGTATCACCAATATAGTGGGGTCCACTTTCCCCTATTTTCATAATATTCTTTAGTAGTCTATACTAGTTTGTGGGAAGAAAACGCTTACCGATTATTATTTTTTTGATACGGGTCCGGTGGCTTTTTAAAATTAATGATTAAGCCGGGATTATCGGTGGCCCGATGGGTCAGAGGGAGAAGTAAAATTTTTGGTGTTAATCGATCCACAGGTCTGGATCCGGGATGGACATCGCACCATCCGGAAGAGAGTATTCCATCGGTTTTTTACTAAATCTAGCAATCTTAGATAAATAAACCAGCGATTTTATTTTTATAAATATCGTTAAATTCTTAAAATCCTAATAATTGCTGTTTTAAGGTTTTAGTTGGCAGCCGTTTTTGGTAATCCAATGAAAAAAATATTTATATATCAGGGGCTATTTCTATTCTAGGCATTACGCTTATTCGTTTCTTAGTATTTAAAACCGATGGGGTTAAAACAACCGGCCCTTCTGATTTGTTTTAACGTAACCGACCCGGGCCAGCCAAAAGTGGAATTTAAAGACTCGGCTGGTCGAAGTGCAGCCCGTCTGGTTAGTTTACTTAAACCGCGACTCCAATTCATCTATAATTAATAAAATATTTAATTTCCTCAGAATAGGTCAAACGGCCAATATGTCTACCGTATTTTTCCAAATATAAGTGGAATTAAGCGCTTTCCGCGCTCCAATATATGTTTCATTTCCCGCCCTAATGTTTTTTAAATCGTTTTGATGGGCCGTGGCCTCCTCTACCACGCTTGTTTTTGGGCCCCAGGCGTGACCAAGTGGGGAATATCTAAGCCATTTACCTATATCTTCTATACGTGTATGGCGGTGGGTCGGCGTATCACCAACGGTCATCCACTAGTACCCGAATTCCGTCGGCTTATCCGAGTTTCCAACCGGATGATCTTCGATTTCGAATGGAAGCGCTGGAGAAGATCTAGCCTATATCCACTCGGAATTCACTTACCACTTAGCCATCTGTCTAGATTTAAATTTCTCTTCAAAAATTATAATGACCACGTATTTCGATACAACATATATACAGTACATAAAGATCCAACGTCTTCCGTATAACTAAGAATATACTCGTCCACCGAAGTAAGGATTCGATAGTATATTGGAAATATGGATCATCCTTTACCGTATAGTCTTATAGTCGGACAGATTTAACTTAGTCGGTAAGCCGTCGCACAAGTTTTATCAATCGAGTTTGACCGCCTAATAACTATCGACTGGCGCCAAATTCCCATCTATCCAGATAAAATGGCGAAAAGTAAAATAGGAGAATTTGACCGATCCGCTCGTATACGATTTTGGTCGACGTAGAAATGATAAGAGGGTAAATATGAATTTATGGAAAAAATGTGGTGACGGAAATAGTGAGCCACCTTCCCATACGTTAAGCGATTGGCAAAACCGCGGATTTCGTTAAAGGAAAATAAACCCAAGTTCGATCGGCCGAATTCTCCCTTCAACCAAACGCCATTTAGCGCGAAAATGTTTTAGAATCTTTCCTTTATGCCAATACAGTTTAGCCTATGGTTTATAAGCGCACCCACCGATATTTAGCCACTTCTTCCGACGTTCCATTTAATAGTACTGTTGGGTTAGCTCGGCGGTCAGAAAACTACTTTAAAGCCTCGGTGGTTTCGTAAATTATTAGCTAAGGTGACTGTGGTGGTTCGGCCATCCAACGTTTTACCCAGATATCTGGTCCCACAGTTCTACTGGCCTAATATAATTGTGTATCGGCGCTACCCGTACATAAATCGATTTGTATGGTATAATATGTTCTGTCCTCCGCTCTTCTCTCGCTTATACCACCGACCGTGGTTCTTTTTTTGGTCTAGTTATCGTATAACCCGACCCAAAATGTACTCTTCCCCGTCTAACCAGGATATCCAGTACCGACACTCCCTCGGTAGCCCACCGAATATAAATACCCCTCTTAATGTTTCCTTCTATTTAAACTTTGCCTTTTCTATTATATTCAGTTATTTTTACCCAAAATAGACTTAAACTCCGCTTAGACCGTATTTAAACCCATCAGAAAAACTCGTCCAGTTCTTTGTTTACCGTTTTAATCGTCACCCTCCAAATAAATGGAGCTGGTTCCGTGACTATCCCTTTCGTCTCCTCCTCCTACCGACAAAATCGATGGGTGAAAGACATTATTTCTTTTATTTACAGCCAAACGAAAAGATTTTTTTCGAAATGCAAAAATCTATTTCTCCGGTTTCCATATAGAAAAAATGGAAACGAATGGCTTCCTCCTCAAAAATAGCGTTTTTATCGAAACCATTTAACCCCGTTTATAAATTTTTAAATAAAATAACTCTTTCTCCATTTAAAACTACTGTCGTATGCCGATGATAATTAAACCGTAATTACGAATTTTTTTTTATTAATTGCATTTTTAATAACTTGGAATGATGGTCGATTGGTCTAGACAAAACTTTGACCCACCTATATTAAAAGAGTATTAAACATCATTCGTTTGGTACCAGACGTTAAAGGCTTCGATGAAAACACATTTACCGTCCAGATTTTCTGGATGGTAATCCAGATTTGATCGAGTTTAAATCGGGACGGAGAGATGGAAACGTAATCTCCGTCCCAGTAACTTGGCAAAATAAACCACCACCTAGACAAAAAAAATTGGACTACCACCGACGTCATTAACGATAATAATGCGAATAAATTAATCGGTGATGTTAAAAATTATCTGGAAAAATATGGACCGAATAAAATCCCGAAAACGTAAAAATGCGATCTCTTCCATCACCTCGTTTCTGTCAAAGCTTTTTACTGACGGCCAAAATAATCGATATTTAGTGTAGCGCCAAAATAAGGCCGACCGGATCGTTTCCCAACGCCATAAATTAACGATAAAAACTTAATTTTAAAAAATCCGCACGCTAAAACCATGACGCGACTAATCGATGGAAAAATCCCGCGCCCAAAACTTTAATCGTAATAATCTAATGGCCAAATCTTTCTCTCGATAAAGTTATGGGAACGGGGCCAAACTTCTACTAGTTGAAGACGTGTAGAATACCAACAGGAACCGTACCATTTGTCATAAAATCGTGTCGGAGAAAAACAAACCACCGTTTGGATTTAAGTGTTATTTTCCGGAAAACCGAGTATAAATTGAAAATGTCTACCACACGCGCTTTTTCTAGCCATTCCTGCTACCGTCTAGGTAAAAGTACAAAGGGAGAATATAGTAGGGAGAAAAGATTTTTTTCTCCAATGGCCGGATGGATCGACACGGAATCGAAGCGCCCGGCATAAAATGATAATTCGTTTTATATTCAAAATGGCGACCACTTCTCTCTTTCCATCACTATAGGTGTCGCAATTAGAGCTATCACCTACAAACAATTTCGTTCCAATTACAATTGGAGTTTATAAATAGCGAGAACGATGTTCATCGATCGCTCCGAGATTTGCATCATCAGCTGTTCTAGCTTCGACGTAAGTTTACAGTCCGGGCCTTTTTTTGGCTTTTTTAAACTACATAGATGTATCGATAAAACCCTATAAGCGTGGAACTGGAAGAGCGTGGATAAGATCACCGTATTCCTCAATCAGTCGTTTAGCGTACACGATTAAAACAGAATATTCGGACCCAAACCAGATTTTGTGATTAGATTACGAGTCGCGTGTAGTCGGATTCGAAATCGCGACTCCCAGAAGGAATTTCTATTAAGTTGGAAACCGCTGACCACCTTCGGGCTAGCTATGCAAAAGTTAGAGCATCCGTACCCCGGTAGCTGAATTTCTATTAAGTTGGAAACCGCTGACCACCTTCGGGCTAGCTATGCAAAAGTTAGAGCCGCCGAGCATCCGTACCCCGGTAGCTCCCTTTAACATCTATCCACATACTGTTACAGACGATTCGTTTCGTTATTAAACACGGTTTAAAAGTCTCGTTTACCATATCCTCTACACTGCGGCTCAGATGACGTAACAAGGTATGTACTTACTGTACACAACTCTCCATTCTCCGTCCTTGTACTTCCATCGGAATTGACGTGTAGGTCTTCTGTTACCTTCCAAACCACCGTAATGACGCAATGACTCTCGAAAAGAACCCCTGACGCGTCTCACACTCATTTCACAAAAATAGAGAAGTCTGCGAAGTGGTTTTAGACCTCTCTCTAGACACTAAAGACCATAGAGGTGAGGGTAAAAGATGCAGGCGTCACAGAGGTTGATGCGGCAGTTCCTACTCCGATCTGTGGCCAATCGATAACATGCGCTGTGTGCATCATACCTCGCTCGTTCACAGATCTCCTGCAGAACACTTGTTGCCATGGAGTCATTTCTACTTGTCCAATAACAGGATCCATCCAGGGGTGGCGCAGATTCGCGTACGAAATGGATACTACTACGATTCGCGTCTCCGTTTTCTTTCTACGTTAATGACACATACAAAAGTGTTTATTTTTAGAGAAAAGAAGGTAATTTTTCCACCGACTAACGTTTCTTCCGAGTAAAATTAAATTATTTGACCAATAACGCCGCTTTGTTTTTGCATATTTATAGAAACTTTATTCTAAAAACATACAAGAATTTGGCAAACTTTTCCAATTACCGACGATCTTACCTCTGACCATTGCATATTTAAAAAATCAATCTATGGCCGCGATTACGTTTTCTAATACCGATGACGTACTAAACGCGCTCCCATACGTATTAATTCAAATCGTCACCTACCATTCGACCGATACGGAACTTATAAAATATTTCATTTTGACGCGAAAATTAAGCATTTTTAATTAAAAATTTTAAATATACGATTCTTTCAGAAAAAATAAAGTTTCTTTATTAACACAAAAATTGGCCGTTGGGATTTAGTGGCCCGTTAGCTCAACCGGACGAGACATTGGCTGAGCGTTTAAAAGTCGAGAACAACGAACGCTTTCGATTTCATTTAATTGATTTTATGAACGAGTTTTACTTTTATTGGCGGGATAAGTGATGTAATCATTAAAATGTATTCGAGAAATATACGGGCCTCGGTGGTAAAGTTTGGCCTACCGATAGGGGCGTGGAAACGAGTGAAATGTACGATGTAAAGGCGCCTTTTTCCGGTTAGGCCCTTTAAAACTAGCCAATCATCGTCGAATATACCGAGCGTGGCCCGGCTCTCTATGGGGATGGGCCGACTTCTAGGGGTCCTAACTAGAAAAGATGCCACGGACCACACGTCGGTCGACATTTCGACTCATTTCCACGCCCCCTATCGGTAGGCCAAACTTTACCACCGAGATTTTTCAGCCACGTTTTTTGGTATAAAGACGAGATTATTTATCGGGTAGGAAAAGGTCGATACGCGATAAAAATACCGTATTTTTCAGACTGGATTACCGAACACCGTATCGATGTTTTATTTAAATGCGTGGTGGGTATTAAGTAATAATTTCTATCGACTTTAACAAAAATAAGATAGACGAAACAGAAAAATAAATGGACACGGTTTATTGGATCCGCGCCCGTGTTTAAAGAATCTCTCATTTATCGGTGGTTTAACGTCCCGGACATTCCCGGTCCGTTCCCTCTCCACATCCGAGTAATGGAAAGTAAGCGTTTGTTTTTCTCGGTCCGAAAGTTAATAGGCGGCGGAATATTTTTACTTAATTTTATATAGAAAATTCCGCCCGTCTTTCTTTTTCCACGGGTAAAGGCAGAAATTGGAATACTAAAACCGGAGTGAAAATTTCGTTTAAAACTAGGAATTTTGCCAAAAGGCTAGCGAACTATCTACGGGTGAAGGAAACGACTCGGTTTTGACCGAAACACTAGCTATCGATTCCAACTGTTGAAAATATTAATATTTTCAATAAAATTAATATTAGTAAGAGAAATATTGGTCTTTCCGCAGCAGGTCCGAGGTGCCAGGCATTTAATCGGACATTTTCGTACAGAAAATATTATTTTTCTTGGGTCCGAATAATTTTATCGGCTAGTACGATGGCCGATCAAATTTCACGTCTTCTCTAAGACGCGATCTTTCCGTAATAAAAATACGGTAATTAATTAATTTCCGACTGGAAATATCTCTTATTTTCCCACATATAATTATTTTTATTTATCTACCAGTCAAAAACATATGGGCCCAACGCCAATTTATCGGTCAGCGTCCATTTTGGGGTCCGGCCAAAAGCTACTCTTCTTTCGTAGGTAAAAAGGCCAAAGACCAGTGGTCGGAGGACATTCAAGAAATTTGTGATTGGACTAGGCTAAAAATACTCCAATAGACCGAAAGGAAAAAATTCGGGATAAGGTCAGGAATTCCGAAAATTGGTCCGTTTAAAATTATCTCTGGCTAAGTTGGCTACGGACAAAAACTGGCCATTCGCGAATGTTAGCCTAAAGGATTTGTTATTATATACGTGGGTTTTCCTAGGACGAGGCGCCAATTTAATAATTAATCAAAATTTATCCAACTTTTATAGTGGTGAGTGTAGGCTAAAATAATTTTAAAAGGCACCGGATATTTATACCACCACGGTTTCGGTTAATCGACTTATATTTTCTAAATTTATTTAGGCGCGGTCAAACAAATTTGGCGTTATATCGATATTACCTAATGGCCCGATTCCATTAATTTTCTAACTTTTAAAGCTAATACCGAAATAATTCCTTGGCCGTATTATTCCCAGCGCTAGTTTCGAAGGATTTCTTTAATGACCGTCTTCTCTTAAATACAACCGGTCGAATGTGTTTCTCCGTTATCAACCAGGCCGAATCCGTATCGCCATCTACTGGACAATTTTCAAATAAATTTCCGAGAAAAATCCACCCTAATAAAATATAATTTACTACTGTATTTCCCATGGATAAGAGTGTGGTTTCCCGAGTTAGGTTTGTTAGATTAAGCCGCCACATCCGGGTGGGATATTTTGTATCCGACGGCGGCCACTTATAGAACCCATCGGGGGCTGGCCAACACCCTCGAAGGGGCCCGGATCCCTCCCGAAAAACTGGAAGCGCGGACCCGGATTTGAACTCGGACCCTGCGGGGTGGTAAGCCAAAGCTTTATCAGGCGGCCGTGGTTTCCAAAGTGTCCTCCTAGGGGTTGGTCGGGAATTTTTAGGGCCGGGCGTTTGTTTACCAGTGGTCGTCATCTATGTAATAATATACGCTCCGTGTTATAAAAACCGAGCCGTCCGCCACCTGGCTGGACGCCTACTTCGGCCCGGTTGCGAAAAGCTTTTCACCTATTTCGTAGGAGCCGCGTGTAGGGATGATTCGATACGAGTGATCGATACTTTTGATTCGATATCGAGTAATTTTGTCATCGATACTTACTCGGTATCAAATATAAAAGTAAGTTTACTCGTATCGATTCGTTAACCGTGGTTTCGTTAAAAAGTGACCATTGGTCGAGTGGGAGGAAATGAAAACTGTTTTTCTTCGCTATATAGACACGTTATATCATTTTTAGTAGTAGTAACCATTCGGTACCCCGCCAACAGCTATTTTCGAAGGCGGAAAGTATTACAGGGTTTTAGAAAGGCGATAAAGACAATCCTCGATTCAAATCTCTCATAGCCGCGGGAATAATGTTTGAGCCGAGCCAAAAATCGCTTCTCTGGAAAATATTTACAGCGGCTGCTCTTTTCTGTCACGTCTGAAGAAAGAAGAATGTTTCGAATTTTTCATTTCATACGTCATTAAAATGGTATTTTTCATTTTAATAAAAGTATTTTAAATCGAGTTTATTCTTATTTTTCTAACCTATAATTAAAGAAACAATAAGTGCAAAAATCTTCGGATTCCATTCGAGTAGCTATCGATACTTTTGACCGGTGATTCGAGTAAGTATCGATACTTTCTTTCGATGCTACTCGAATACTTTGGTATCGAATCATCCCTAGCTGCGCGGGCGGAATCGATTATACTGGCGGGAAAGCTAACCCAACGTATGGAAAGGGAAATGAACTCTTCCATTTGCCAGGGAAGCTGCGGCGGCGGAACGAGGTGGGAAAAACCAGCACGATTAAGCGCAGAAAACCAAAGTTTATACAGTATATTATTAAAAGATGGTTTTATAGTTTTATTGCGAAAAATGTGGAATACGCGTTGAACATTCTAAGAATATATACATTTTTTTTAATAATGGCAATTATAGCAATTTTCTTTTATAAAATAATGAAAGTTAGGATTTTTAAAGGATAAACATCGAATGTTTTATCTAATAAATGAGTGAAAAATAAAGCTTTTACTGTTGGTTTTATCAAAATAAAAGTACAGTCAAACCTCTTTAAGCCGCCCCTCTATAAACCGCCACCCTCGTTATTTGCCCGATAAAAGCCAATAAGAAATCTCCTCCTTTATGTTAAAACATGAAATTCCCTCTATAAAC
>AYEL01081744.1:0-31890 GCA_000484575.1 Olivierus martensii | reverse complement strand
GTTTCTTACTCGGAAAAATGTCAAAAACGACATTAGATGTTCACGAAAAGATTTTAATTTGTGAATATAAAAATAAAAATCCTTCCGCTATTCAGCAATTTATTTCTGATAACCTTTAATTAAATGAAACAATGTCATTCTAGTCTATACATGTTTTCTCACATTTTATCATAAACCCTCCATAAACCGCCACCCTCCTTTTCCGCCAGAGATGCCTTCGAACCGATGGTGGCGGTTTAAAGAGGTTTGACTGTATTTTGAAATTGTAACTCGACAGTTTTTGTCGGAATTGTTTTTGATGCGTTCGTTAAATATTTTTCGCATTATACAGTGAAACCCCGACTTAGCATTATACAGTATATATATTTTTTAATTTTGAAATTAAAAGTCTAAGATTTACTACGATAATAAATAGGCGGAGAATCTACGCGTTCGGAAACAAATTATTAGTAAAAAAATTGAACTTTTAATACTTGTTAAATTTATAAATTATTTTAAAAATTAAAGCGGTGTCTCGCCAAGTTAATTTTTAAAACACTAATTTAAAGAATTTTAAATTCTGTTTAAAAGTTTGTTCGCTGGAACAAACTGGATGAAGCGAACAAAGAAATACCGATCTCAGAACTTTTTCACTTTATATTTAGCCATTTGGTCATAATTTTATTTTTCACAGTTATAAGAGAAAATATCAAAATCTTAATTCTTAAATATAAAAAAACAATAAAAGTAATGGAAGTCAGTTTTTTTAGACAGCTAAACTGAATTTAATTTTCTGTAATAGCCTGTGCATTTCATATAAACACTGAATGCTTATAAGGTTTACACTAATAACAGTGAAATTAATAAAAGGAATGAACACGAGAATATCATACCGCATAAACAAAGCACATATAAGTCTAACGCATAGGTTTATATATATATATAATATACTATATATATTATATAGATATAGCATATATAGTATAGTATATATTATATAGATATAGCAGATATAGTATAGATATATATATTATATACTGTATATAGCATCAATTTAGCTTGAAATCGTAGGTAGAAACAGCGACAAAACAGTAGGATATAACAATATACATACGCTATATATACAGTATAAACAATGTAAATAAGTAGTTATATAAAGCATATAAGCTAACGAAGAAAATAAACTAGGCCTACATTTGACACAGACAACAAGTTATGAGGTTACAGGGTGGTACAGTATCTATATCATTGTATAACTTGTATTAAAAATTGTATACAGAGTACAGAAAAGTAGAAAAAATTTAATTCATTAACTCTTATCATTTTAATATTTAGTCCATAGGCCACCGATGTTAATAACAACCTCGAGTCTGTTAGCCATTGTTTTTACTAATTTTGCACATATGTTGTCTGTCTTACGCCGCCCCACTATTGATAAACGTGCTGCCACAAATCGTTTGGCGTTTCAGCCTGTCCTCTTACATCGCGTGCCAATTCAGCCCATACATTGTCGATGAGATTGAGATCCGCTCCCCTTCCAGGCCAATCAATTAAAATTATTCTAGTTTGTTCGGATAACCAGTTTTGGGTAACTCTAGCCACGTGATTTGGGGACTTATCGCGCACAAAATATACCGCTTCGTGTCCAAACCTCGCTTCCAAAGATGGCGGGAAAGAATTGTTTAAGATGTCAACATATCGCATCGATGTTAAATTTCCGTCTATTCTTATAAGTTCACCGGTGCCTCCAGATGTCATCCAGCCCAAAATTTAAGCATTATTTTCTTTTTTGGTTCCTCAAAAAAAATAAATAATGCTTAGTAAATTCACCGGTGCCTCCAGATGTCATCCAGCCCAAAATTTAAGCATTATTTTCTTTTTTGCGGGAGTATGTTCCTCAAAAAAATAAATAATGCTTAGTTTTGTTGCCCGAAATATTTCAATATTTACTAATCATCAAACTATTAGCCGGATTCTTAGACTACCAGCCTATTAGAAGACGCGATAGCAGAAATGAGACCGCTATGTTATCTTATACGGTTCTGATTCGACATATTGCGAGCGACTAACAAAGACAGTTTTCATTGGCTAAAAGCAATTACGTTCGATTTTGTGAAGCTGTTATTGGCTGTGTAGGTTAGCATTATGAATAAGGAAGGTGAATAAGATTCATTGGCGAATGAATTGCAGATAACTTCAAACAGATCCGCAAATCTCTGACTTATAGAGAAAGGAGAAACAAAAGTAAACGAAACGTTTGGCAATGGATCTTATTGTTTAAGGAAAAAAAATAAACACGAAATTTTATACATCTGTGATCCGTTTTCCGTCCTATAATCAGTCGAGGGGGTGAAAATAGCTTACTTTCATTTATATTACTCCGCTCATTGTTAGTAAAATTGCATTTTATTACATCATTATATCTTTAGCCGTTTATGTGTGTTTACATAAATGCTTTAACGTCGACTCGAATAGATAACAACTCGCTGACCCCGAAATAAAATATATGCATACATCAGGCAACTTTTTAAATTATCGATGAATTTTTCTCTCTTACCGCTAACAAAGATCAAAGCGCGAAAGTTCTTATTGCCAAATATCGACCTCATATCATTAAACTTTGTAATATTGTACCGCAAAAACTTGCTGGTGTTAGAGAATATTTAGCCATTATTTAGCAGCCGAAAACAAAATGTTTAGCGAGTAATAATATTTTTCGCTTACATAATTTATTTTTTTATAACAATCGCTTTCCTTATGATATTATTTTGATTACCAAAATCATTTCGCCGATAACGCTCTCGGTATATAATTATTGCTTTATACTTAGACAAATGATGAGATATAACTGCCGTTTACAACTTACAAAAGAAATATCGGGTTCACGAAACAGTTGAGGCGAAATAATGTTTTTATACGTTGTCATAATGCGCTCGATATATCGCTTAATATTATTATTATTAAGGATGCTAATTATAACTAATTGATCTTGAATCGAACTATAACACGATATTTAAATTCAAAATAAACGTAATGATAAATAAATCCATAAACTTAGAGTTATATCGACCTTGTTTCATCAGTATCAATATTAACCCTTAGCGCTATTATAGCTAACCATTCAATGGTCACTGATAATGATTCATCCCGTTAATTGTAAAATATAAATTAAACATTAGAGAATAAATCTTACCTAGAGAAAATCTTCGCTACTACTTCGAGGCTGGACATAGCGGCTTTCGTATGTTTTCCCTACAGGTCTATGGACACAAACGTCTCCACTGCTGAAAGACTTCTCATCCGTAAATATTACAGATGCCTCAATCAGAGACTGGTATCGATAGGCAAAGCCCATGCGATCCATTATATTTCCTGGTGTTAGCTTTTCTTTCGCCTCTCTTCTTCCAGGCAGATTGCCCTTTCGTAATATAATCACCAGAAGCATTAATGTTAACATTAATCTCTATTTAAAAAGCTATTTTTACATATGATTATTTGCCATTATTATTTCTAATTTGCTACGAAAATCTCTAGTTTGACTTAGAAAATACCTCGAATTACTGCCGATTTGAAAAGGCTTTCCTCAGACTTTTTCTATTAGGTAAGCGCCATTCTGACAAGTTGTTATTCGAGGTCTTCCAGATGATTCGCGTGGATCTCTTTCGTGATACTGTTTAGTAATATTCGACACTGTTCTACTCGACACTCCAACCATACTCGCGATGTCATTAATACTTCTGCCTCGTTGCCCGTGACGAATGATTAATTTTCTAACATCCTTAGATGTAGGACCAGGCATCGTTTTCTTAAAATACTCCGCAGTCAGCAAAAACGCGGACCACAACAATAACATCGATTACACGCGGACGATCGCTTACTACTAACAAGTAAGTATTACTCGACTTATCGCTCGACAATTCTAGTAATACTTGTAATTATTCTGTACAAACTTATTACACTAATATTTATAACGTCAGCCTCAGTATTAATACGACAAAATATTAATAATTATCTGTGTAAATTGTTTTTTTTATCCGATTAATCTCATCACCGCTTAATCTCCACCACACAACTTGTAGCAATATGGCAGCTTCTATCGTTGGATCGTAGATAGCCAAATCTGTTCCGACCTATGCGTGATGAATTTGCGAATCGAAAGGAAGCCGAACTCCTTCCGGAAAAGTGAAAACCTTTTTGCAACCGATTGTATACATTCGGCCATATAGCCAGTGACGGAAGTACAATGCGGGGGCCCAAATCCTCTTTGTCTGCGCTTTCTTTACCCATTTTTAAATTAACAACATAATACAATAAAAACTAAATGCGCCGTGAAACATTCATGGAATTGGAGCGGTAGCTACCCACATTTTCAAAACTTAAGATGATGACAAATTATTTACGCGATTCGATGGGCCAGACGATGATTCGCTGGCCAGACGTATCCTATTTATTTTAGTAAATGCGACGACAGATGCTAATGATTAATAAAATGGATGTAGTACCCGCGCTATGATATCCCACCACTTCGGCGGGCTCGTTCTCTCCGCCAACGGATCATTTCTTTTTTTAAGAGATTAATAAAAAGAATCCTAAAATTCAATTATATTAACTCAATTAATAATTTTTTTCTTAATTATTAGTGTGCATATAAAAAATAAAAGGAAGTTAAAGTACAGGTATCCTTCCTATAACACATTCTTCTACAACATGGTTTTGCTCCACCACGATTTGAAAATTGCGGAAACCCTTATATAACATGTATTCTACAACACGGTTTTTACTTAACACATTTAGAAAATTATGTTTACTGGCCTACTCACAAAACATTTTCATTACCTTTGGAAATTCATACTAGGGACACACAATACACACACAAAATGCAATCATTGGTAAATACTTTGCTAAAATTAGTCATAAACGCAATTTCGTTAGTTTGCCCTGAGAGGACGATATGCAGTCTATTTTTGATTTTGATTTGAAATTGAAAATAGACTGTGATTGCATTAATTGTCGTAATTTGAGTATTTTATGTTCCAAACGTACAGTTCTTGGATAAAAAGCAAGTTTTTATTCTTCAATAGAGGAATGTGAAAGAGAAGAAAAATATTTTATCCATAAATTTTTTTTAGGTATATGCTAAGGAACAGTTGTTTTTTAGCGGGTTGTAGTGGATTTCATTACAGATTTTGTAAAGAGAGCAGAAGATATACAAACTTTAAATGTGGCTATAAGTTTAGAATAGGGGTGGGCAACCTCCAGCACACAGGCCACATTATTTTATTATATCTAATACCAATGCTATGTATACTTACATATCTGTACCTTCTCTTTTTTAAATAAATACTATTATTATAAATTGTTTTTGTTTTGGCCTGTGGCCCACCATAAATTTTTCTATAAGGCCCTCTACAAAAAAAAATTTTGCCCACCCCTGGTTTAGAAAGTTAAGTTGATATTGTTAAAAAGAAAAAACGCTCTCATTTTTAATGAACAGTGGTAAGAAGATATAATTATTAAATGAATGTTATATAGGCTGTATACTTTTTTTTTCTTTTGTTTGATATATATATATATCAGGGCTGTCCAAAAGGTGGCCTGCCAAGCCATTTTGTGTGGCTTTTGCAATTTGTAATATAATATTACTTTTTAATGTAATCACACTTTAATGCACTATTAGCATTAAAGTGTGATTATATATTTGTATAAGAGTATAAGCAGTTAAATATTTAGTAAAAAAACTTTTTAATGTTTTTTTCAATTTTTTTATTACTTTTTTTAAGAGATTAATAAAAAGAATCCTAAAATTCAATTATATTAACTCAATTAATAATTTTTTTCTTAATTATTAGTGATTATTTAATGATCAACAGGCTATCAATGACATCACATTTTTATAAGACTTTCAATCACGTCAATTTTAGTGTTAGCTATTTTAGTTTAAAGTTTTGAATTGTGACTGAATTGTAGTTATTTTGGTTTCTAATACACACCATTTCAGTGATTGTGTGATCATTGATTGAGATTCTGTTTTAATTTTATTTTACATTTTAATTTAATTTATTTTTATTTTACCATGAGTTGATTTGCATTTTAAATGAGTGAGAAAAAACATAAAATAGAAAATGAAAATTGAGTATATGAGGTATTGAGTATTTCTGTTGTCATACGTTAAATATTGGGAGTTTGTGAAATTACATATAAACTGAAATTCAAGTATTTTAATTTAATTTTAGCGACCCCAGCATTTCGCATCACAATTCCATTTGGGGTCGCGACCCATAGTTTGAGAAGCACTGCACTAGGCCAAGATTGTCTAAAAATACATTAACTCGATTATAGAAATAAAAACTACATAAAAGTTATACAAATTTATAAAAATTATCTAAAATTTTATATGGATTTAAAATACATAAAAATATCCACAATTTTTGTTTTGTGCAGTCTTGGTGAACTTTTATTAATTAGTTTTATATTACATTTTTTGCTGGATTATTTTACTTTCATAATGAACGTTTTCCTAACTTTTGTGATTTTGGTCGGAAAGTAATATCAGCATTTGGTAGTATTTATTTGTATGAAAGTGCATTTCCTAACATGAACATAGTTAAGAATCGATTCTGAATCTGCCTTGGAGATTCTTCTCTTTTACATATTCTGCAGGTAGTACAATGTTTCATGATATTTAAAATTCTTATATAATTTTTGAAATTTTCTAAAATTTTAAAATAAATTGGCATAATTCATATTTATAAAACTTTATAATTCAAATGTTCATAACTTAGGAACACCTGCAGCATTTACAAGGGCTGGATACACCTGGATGCACCTGAATATGGATGTAAATATCCAGCCCTTATAAATGCTGTTATCTGCCCTCATTTATCACATTGAATAGGTACATACATACTCTTTTATATTTTTAATATAAAAGAGTATGTATGTACCTATTATATTTTATAACTTTTTGTTATTTTTGTATATATTATCTCTTTTCTTATCTTTTGTATATATTATCCTCTTTTATATTTTTTAATTGTTTATATTTTATAACTTTTTGTTAACATGTTTATTGGATGTAATTTGGTAAATATAATTTTGTAATAAGGCTTGTTTAATCTGGAAATAAAATTGGTTTCCAAAAAGCATTATATTTATTTATTCCGTTTGTGGAGACAATAGTTTATCGAGTACCAAAGCCCTTCCCCTTTTTTGTAACTGTGGCCCTCAGATTCATTGTAATTGGCAATTGGCATAATTCATATTTATAAAACTTTGTAATTCAAATGTTCATAACTTAGGAACATCTGTACTTAAATACATATTAATTTGATTTGATATTGGTCTCTTGAATTTTGACTAATCTAAATTTAAAAATACATTTCAGATGAAAATAAATTCTTTAGTGTTAATATTACAACTGGTGATATTTTCTTAAAAACTGAACTTGATAAATGTGAAAAGTATGAGCTAATGGTATATGGATATGCTAAAGATCCAAGATATGACACAATTCCTCCTAGAAATGACACAACTCAAGTAAGCTGTTTTAAAATATTATTTTAGTTAGACTTAATTATTTTAGATTACAAACAGTTCTAGCTGAATTTTTCTAAAACTTAGATATAGCAAGTTAATTGATTTTGACATTTAATACAAAAATTTAAGCTTTTCAAATATTGTTTAAACTCAAATTTAGTAGTCTTAGGTTCTCCTCATATATCTGATTTTTAATATTAAATTAATTATTTATTTTTGAAAAAGTTTTCTCAAACATCAATTTAATCATTTAAATATCTTAAATGATTAAATTGATGTTTGAAAAAACTTAAAATTTTTTCCATTTGAAGATATGAGGTACAAGTCAAAAGCAAGAAATATGTAATGTCTATTGTAAAATTATAGTTTGTTTAGAATTTATATCATATTATAGCTATTATAATTTAGTAGACTCCCAATTATCCAGGTTGCTGATTAATCAGGATTCAATATGCAACATGGAAGTGATGTTTCATTATCAATATTTTATCTGAGATAATTGTTGATCAATATTAGAATTTAATTAGAATTACAAATATTGAAATAATTTCTTGCTACAATCAAAAGTTTCTTGTCTCTACAACTTTGCATCTTAGCATGATTCTTTCCAAATATCTGACTTGAATAATTTGACCAATTCAATAATTTTAGAGAATAATTATTGCAAGAATTTAGTTAATAGAATGATGTTTTGTGTCAAAAGCCTCCACCCTGGAAAGTTTCATTTTCTTGATAACACACATTGCCATCTATTGAACAAATTGTTAAATTTTGTGAATTTTTTGTATAATTATTAATTTTTTTAGAGAAAGCATATTCTAAAAAAATTAAAGAATAGCTCAGATATTTAAGTTAGATTATTAGAATTAAATTAGAAATATTCATTAAAGATTTGTTTGAAGGGATTGTTGTAATTATAAATGCTAAAAGGGAAGAGCAGAAAGATATGGAAACTTATAAATTCATGGAAATGAATTTTCTGGAAATTATGAGGATTATATTAAAAAACAAATAAAAAGTTGAAACTATGGACAAAACTAGCATGTAAATACTGGTAATCAACATCAAAGTTTTTCTAATATATATATATATATTTTCAAACTATGCTCAAGTAATGCTGACATATTTTGCTAGTTTTCTATATTTCTGTGTAATTTAAAAATATATAATTCATACTGATACATTAAATGCAACAATACAATGCATCACATTCAGAATACCAATATTGGTGTCACTATGTTAGGTTAATATATTTTAATAACGTTAAATTATATGCTTTTTTTTGTTTTGATGTAAAATTATTATTATTTAAATAACTTTAAAAATTTTATAATTATTCTTATAAACTAAAATTGGATCTTTTTAAAAATTATTTTTTGAACTATTTTTCATTTTACAGTTAATATTTTTCTCAGATGTATGTATTAAAAAATATCGAAAATTTAGTAAATGTGTATATACATGGAATATTGAAAATTTTAGGAAAAGTGAACCACCTTCCATTAATTTAAAAGATAGAGAATTTACTGAAAATGTTTCATTTTCTATTATATCATCTAGTAATATTAATGGTAAGTTTTGTTCTTATTGTTAATTAATGCATATAAAAAATCTCCCTTTTTTGTATTGGCTCTGGGTTTCATATTTTCAGGAATCTACCTACCATGTTATAGAAAGGATACCTGTAATAGAATTGTCATAAATATAATCATTGATAATCAACTACTATTATAAAATAAAAAATATATATAAACTATATAAACTTTTTATTTTAGATATGTTTCTAAGTTATTTTTAAATTTGCATTATTAAAATAATAATAGAACTAAATGACAATTTAGTTCTATTATGTATTAATATAATTATGCCTGGTAGTTATGCAATAAGATTACCAAATTTGATCATTGTGAGTTCAGCAAACTTTGGTAGAATAACAGTACCCACTTCTATGCCATCAACTTGATAGAATTTTGAACCAATGATGCAACAATTATTTTTTAAAGAAAAATTGATTAGGCCAGTTACGAAATCTTTCAGGTTTAGATTTTTTAATATTGCAATTATGATATCAATTTTAATCTTTAGGATACATTGATACAATATCCAAACTTAATAATCTATATGAGTTTTTAGCATTAAAATTCATGTTTGTTGATGTAGTTGTGTGTTTTTTTTTAAGCTGTGTTTTGAGTTATCAAAATTAAGTTAGTTTTTGAGGTTTTTCTCTACATTATAGAGAAATGTATGCTTATAAACAATGAATGGGTGAACTTTTTCACCTGCTTTGTGTTCTTAAATGGACACTAAGTTTAGGTAATCTTATTGATGAATTGTCAAAAATTATATCTAATATTTGTTTATTTAAAATCTTTCATTTTTTTAAAAAATTAAATTTTTCTGATAATTCTTTATATATTTTATCAATAGGATTTGAGTCCAGTTTTGTGAATTGTAAATTAATAAAACTGGACTGAAATCATTATTTATAGCATGGTATTTCTTTAACCACTTAGTGTTGAATATAATAATTTGTTTAGATTTGTGTGCTTGGATGATAGATAAATTATTCTGATGTATATACAAAATACAGTATGCCTAAAATAAACAGTGAAATGCAAAGACAAACAATATTACCTTGTCATCTGTTAGTTTATTTCTCCTGAAAGAAATTAACATACACGCTGTTATTGTGTTCATTTAGGCAAAGTATGCATAATGTAAATGTTTGAAGTGTGCACTGCCTTACTTTAGACAGTGTTCATATCATTTATGCTGATTTTCAAACATATCCTGGAACAAGAGGTTGCTGCAGATTCCTGCAAAAAGAGACAGCTTTCTCACATAATGCAGGCAAAGTTCTTGATGGATTTTCACAGCTGAACACACTTTTCTTTATCATTCCCCATAAGTAAGCATCAAGTGGTATGAGATCGGGAGAATGGGATGGGAATGCAAAGTCAGTATCACGTGAAATGATTTGTTCTGGAAAGTTTTCCTGCAGAATGGCTAGAGATTCTTGAGCTGTATGGCTGATTGCTCCGTTCTGTTGATATCGGTGTCTATTCATATGAAAGTGCTTTACATGATGGAACCTTCTCAAATTCTGAAGAAATGGTCTTAGTTTCAGTATTGTGTATTTTGGCACATACTGTACATCAGAATACAGTATATGCCATATATAAAGTTAAAGAATACATCAGAATGTATTCTGATGTATTCTTTAACTTCTTTAACCTTTCTATTATAAGATTCAAACCCATTTGATTGTATTTGTTTTGCAGGTATTATATCTATTGAGTTTCATTAAATTCTGACATATTTAGTTATAGTAGATTGTTTATCACCTTATATTGTATGAAATATAGAAATGAAATTACGTAGGGTGGCATTTGTTCCAGATTTTCCAGGTCAATTCCAATTTTTGGTTCATGATCCCATATCAGTAATTTTTCTGGATTTTAAAATTGATTCCATTTTCAAGACAGATTTTTTTTTTTTTTTTTTAAATTTACATGTGAAATCACCTACATTTGGTGGAATTATTCGGAATGCTCAAGACAGATTTTTTTTTTTTTTTGAAATTTACATGTGAAATCACCTACATTTGGTGGAATTATTCGGAATTCAAGTTTAAAAGATACATCAAATCGTAATTGCCTGTTAATAATATTTTATTATTCAAATTCTTTATTTCCAGATTAATATGAAATGGTTTTTTAGTATTACAATTAAGTTAAGTGTGTTATTGTTAATTAATAAAACAATGAATCTGATAATTTAGTAAATGTAATAAGTACAAAAATAAAATATATTAAAATTATATTTCTGGTTGAAAGTGAATCCTGTTCCAAATTGTCATGAGTAGAAAATGGTCAGCTTACTTATACGTGTACATAATAATTGAAGTGCTTTGCATGCATTGATAAGTGAAAAAAGATTATGCTTTGACATTTTTGAGTTATGATATTAGTCTGCATTTTTCAGTTATAGTATTAGGTGACATAATTCTGAAATATGCCTGTATATTAAATTATAAAGTAATCTAAAAAATTTTCTTTCATATCAAAATTATTAACAAAAATAAAAAAGCTCTTACATTTTCATTGTGACATTCTATCAGAAATTTGTTTATAAATTCTTTACAAATATAAGGAAAGTTTTATAATTTATGATTTTAGTTTTATTGTATTTGATATATATTATATAAA
Source organism: Olivierus martensii (assembly GCA_000484575.1). NCBI lineage: Eukaryota > Metazoa > Arthropoda > Arachnida > Scorpiones > Buthidae > Olivierus > Olivierus martensii. The sequence continues at coordinate 20,167 of AYEL01081744.1, read as the reverse complement.
GTTGATTTCTTTCTTTTTAGATAACTTTAAAATTGATGAATTTGGAAAACTTTGGATGATCAAAAAATTATTTGCTGGCCAATATTTTTTGAAATTACAACAAGAAAATAATGTTAAATATTCAAGAAGTAATGAAATACCAAGTAAGAATATTTTTATTATTATAAAAATTAATGTAATGTTTTGAATTAATATTGAATTTTTATTATCTATGTAATTATTTTAGAAATAGAAGATGTTGGAAATAATGAAGCTCTTATTGTAGTTGACATTGAAAAATCCACCATAAAAGAAGAAAAAAAAATATTATTTTTACATTCTAATCCATTATTAAAATTGTTTTTACCTAATGCACCACTCAGTGATTATAATTTTGAAATAAAGGTAAAATTGAAATATTTTATTTTATAAAATTTCTAAAAAATTATTAATCAAATAATAAATAAGCTGGATAAATCCATTTAAAATTTTTTATTTAAACAACATTTTTATATACAGATGAACATCTTAGAATAAGTAATGGAGTTTTAAATTTTTAATAAGTTCATTTTATAAATAGAAAAAACTGAATTAATGAACCAATTAATTTAATAATTAAAATGTTCAATATTAGTACTATCAATAATAGGATCATAACCTAATAATTATAGAGAGATCAATGAAGAGATTATAGCAACAGAATACAATTCATGATTATTTATAAACAAGAAGAATTTCAAAAATAAGAGATTTATATAAAGATATTGCAAAGTTAAATTTGAAATATCTTTATATAAATCTCTTATTTTAGTTAAATATTATATAACTCATAGAAAGATATTGCTTGATGTTAATATTTTTTTCAGAATCAGAAATGGTAAAAAAAATTTTTATTATATTAATAGCCTACAGTAAAATATTGACATTGGCCAATAAAACTTAATCTTCAGTTATTTTATATTCAGACAATTAGGCATAAGCTAATTAATAAAACTGAACAGCATAAATAATTATAAAATATTGGTATTGAAAAATTGAGAATGTTCTTTTGTACATTTTTGAATTAATTAATTGATATATTAATCAACTAGTAGTATTGTATTTATGAATAAGTGAACTTTGTTTATTTAATAATTAATTGTTTTTATTTTTTAGTCTCTTTAATTCATCTAATTTATTTTTATTTAATTGAATTTTTTATTTTTAAATACATATATGATATTGAAAGAATGATAATTCATATTAATATACTATTAAATTAATTTAAGACTAAAAAAAAATATTACTTTAATTTTTTGTTTTAATTTATTGATTTTAAGGTTTTCAGTTCCATGGATGATAATATCAAAATCAAAATTAAAGATGAAAGTGATTCATTTGCTGTTGATTCAGAAACAAATCAGATTTTTCCAATAAAAGATATTAGCAAAATAGAAAGATATCATGAAGTTTTAACAGTCAAAACGGATTTTAGTGATAAACCTAAATTAGATATTTATGTATGTATCAATATTTACTAAATTGTTGATATAGTGTCGAATATAAAATATATAAGAATTTAATTGCTATATTCTCATAGATATACCATGTCCATGCAGAAAATTGTTTGATTCTTTCTCTTTCAACAAATTCTTCAATGATATTTAACAAAGTTCAAATGGAACGGTAAGATATTTCAGAGAATAAAAACTTGAAATATTATTCATGTTATAAATAAATTATATTCTTAATTATGCAATAAAGATTCAAAATGAGACTTTTAAATATGTTTTGTTCAAACCTATTCTTTGTAAATTATTATGAAAGAACAGAAAGAAAACAAGATAGATGAAATCAGTGAATCACATAATTTTACCACTACTCAAATTTACACATTTTGATGATACAAAATTATTAATTTTTTTTTTGTTTTATCGAAAATGATTGATATCAGGCCACTATTATTGATATAATAAGAGAAAAAGATATAAATATATTTTGGAGCAGTATCTCATGTAATTATTATCTAGACTGTCTGAATAAAATATTCAACACTTGTATTATCAAGATCCTCTATGGCAAGGGTGGACAAAAGGTGGCCTGCAGGCCGGATCTGGCCTGCAAAGACATCTTGAACGGCCTGCTGCATAAACTAGAACACATTACAGTTTCAAGGCCCGCATTTGCAAAATTCTACCTGAAAAGAAAAAATAAAATAATGAATACTTTGTAGTGTAAAATAAGGGATACTCTCGCTAGTGTACGTGTATAGCCTTGCTAGTATATTACCTAGCGAGTGTACTTGCTAGTGTATGTCTCCCTAGTGTACTACTGAGTTACTCCAAATTTTGATGATATAATTAACAAGGAACATAGTAAATTTCACCATTCACATTAAGTTAGAAATTTGTTTTTACAAAGTTAATTACGTAGGTATGTAACATTTTGTAACATTTTGATCTTATAGGTTGTTAGCAATCAATCTATTAAAAATACTTATGTTTTTAAAGAAAATTATCTGAATTTATTAATTCTTAGGACGAATTATTTTCTAATGTTTCTAATGAAAAAAATGTTTCTACGGATGTTTGAACTCTTCTGCATACAAACAAAAACTAAGAAAATAACACAAGAAAAGTATATTTTTAAAATAATATTGATACACAAATTTTTCTTTTTGTAAGTATCACAAAAGTGGCTATACACAATAGTGAGATTGACGAAAACATGTGCAGATAAATTGGCACAACCATTATTCTTTTCCCGTGTGATGGTGAGAGGAATATGTTTGTGCAGGAATCAATCTTGCTTGAACGTAAGTAGTCATTTTATGTCAAAATTGTTTTATTAATTATTAATAGATTAGCTAATGTTATCTTCAATAATTTCAATACATAATTACATAATGGCACCATAACGTAAAATTTGCCTTTAAGTACATTTCAATTTTTATAGAGCCCGCTTCATCCTGAAGATTGTTTATCTGACCCTTGGCAGAAAATAATTGCTCTATGGAATCAAGTCTATTATAAATGCTCAATATTGGTTTATATCTGGCTGAATATCTGTCTGTCAAAATGATATATCATGTATATATTATTCAGTGTGAATGAAATTTTATATATTATTAGGATTTCATATAGAATTATCTATGCTGAATTTATCAAATTAATTATTAACATTGGCTGTCTACAATGCACTTATACACCCTCTTGATCTAGCAAAATCATGAAATCAAGATAGTTCATATTCTGGCTATTGAGTACTGCAAGCATGTCCAGACACTTGGAGCACTCCATGGCCAGAATATGAATGTACTATTGATCTATAATTCTATTTGTACACAAAAAAACCATTACTGGTTACAAATACATACAAATTAAAATAAGAGTTTTAAAACATGAAATTTGTTTTCTATCACTTTTACTCAATATTCAAAGCCACAATTAATAAAAACAAGAAATGAAATAAAAAAAATTAACTCTTAATTAATAATTATTATTACATGTTTTATCATAATTATAGGGAATAAATTTCTTTTTTCTTCAAAATAAAAGTAAAATTTAACTTTTCATATTTTAAAATATTCTGAAATGATTTACTTTTCTATTTATATTTTATTAAATAGTAACCAAATAAATGTGATTTGATAGTATCATTACAATAGTTAATGATACCATAAAAACAAAAATAAAAAAAACTTTCTTATATACTAATAAATTATTGAGGTTTTTACTTTTAATATATTTTTTTATAATACTATTCATATTAATTTAACATAATCTTCTTTAAATTTTTTCATACTCTGTAATTATTATTTATTTTTCATTTTAATCAGTATTATGTCAAGTATTTTCCAAAATAATAGTAAAGAAGAAATAACTTTTCATATTTTAAAATATTCTCTAAAAAAGTCACTAAATAATTTTAACAAGTAAGTTTCTATATTAATTTGCTGTTATAGTTTAAATATTTAAAATAGTTTTAATTTTATTTTAATTATATTTTTTCATTATGTTTATAGTTTTGAAATGATAGTAACAATGCTAAATAATAAAACTCTACTAACTTTTGAAGAAATGAGTGATAAGTAAGTGATAGAAAGTAAATTAAACCCTTCTCAAGTATTTATTAACATATTTAAAATTTTTTTATAAATAATGATTTCTATGCTTCTGAAATTAAATTTTATTAATAATTTAATTATTACTGCTTATAAATTTATGAAAAAAGTTGCTAGTCATGAATTTTGTGAAAAATCCAAGAATTTTCTGAAATTAAAAAAGCTATTAAATAAATCAAGCAAACAAATTTACTAGGGATTAATAACTAAACAATAACAAAATAACCCTAGCATTACAAATTAATTTAGAATTAACTGAAATTAATGATTATTTAAATTTTATCAATGTGGCTCCATTTATTGATTAATAACTAAACTAGAAATTTAATTCTTATCTGTCTTGATCAGATATATTATCTGACTGAATTATTGCTATAATTTGCTCAGCTTTGTCATAGAGGGCTCATGGCTACTGAGTCATCCTAGTATGGAATGTAATTTGTTGGCCTATCTGATGTATGTATTTGTCTAAATTTTAGTTATATAAGCTATCTGATTGGGAAATTTGGCAGATGTCCCAGTGGTCCAACTGGTAGGATGTTAGAGCATTATCCTGAATATCCCTAATTCAAATCCAGGTCAGATAAATTTCATTTTCAGATAAGTACTAAAATTTCTAATTTAGTTATTAGTCAATAGGTGAAGCCACATTATTTAATTTAAATTAATTATTAATTTCAGTTATATCTAAATTATTTGTAATGCTAAAATTAATTTGTTATTAAATAAATATTAAGTTGCAAAAATTGCTTCAAATTTTCAGTTTTGATTTAATAAATAAATTATAAAAAAAATTCTAAAATATAAAATTAAGACATAGTGAGCATGATTGAGCAGGTTTTAATATTGTCTAAAGTAAAAGCCACCTTTTTTTTTTATCTTGCATGAATGACAGACAGTATTAATTTATGAACTTTATCATCATCAACAGTGCAAATTTTTAATTTTTGCCATGGGGCAAGAGTTGTCAATATCCAGATATTTACATAACATTTCATGAAAAATTAAGATGAAAATGAATGGTCATTTTGATATTAATGATTATTTGCATTTGTGATAATTTTTGCATTGTTAAATGTAAAATAATACAGGGGTGAAAAGGTAAAATAATACAGGGGTGTTTAAATTTTCATTATGGAAACTGCCCCATTGCTGCCATGAGTAGGTATCTATACTTATTACATCTCATATATTATAATACTTTTTAAAGTTCAAAAAAATTCACAAATTTCAGTCAATCTTAAGTTTAACAAGTTTTAGATTAAGAATTGAATCAATTAAATTGTTTAGTTAATTCACTCTTCATCTTTAAATTTTAATGATAATTTTGAATTATAAATTTTTTAGTCTTTTTATCCTCAAGATGGATTTTAAATCAATTTAGAAATAGTGCTTATATTAATGTTTAATCTTGAAATTTTAGATAGAATTTATCATCCTATTCCTTATCATTTTCTTATATATTATTAATATTTTAATTCATATAGTATATTATTTGCTAAAATTATTATTTTTCAATTTAGGTTTAAAGATCATTATATTCAACAGCAAATTCAAAATAGTTTTGGATCATTTCCTAATGAAATTTCTCGTTATGAAAAATTACTAAAAGAAATTAATGATGATAAAAATGAAAATACCTTCTTTATACCAGCAATTGTATTTGGAAGTCTAACAATATTTATAATTATATTGTTATTAATAGTCTTCATAGTATTTAGATTCAGGCAAGTATTATTTTTATTAAGATAGTATGGTATTTTAATTTATGATGCTTATGATAAAGCATCAAAGTTTCAAAGTTTTATTATGCATATTGCAGAAAGAATAATGATGACTATAGTAACACTTATTGCAATTTAGTTTGATAACTAATGTCTAAATTATAAATTCAAATTATATATAAATATGCACTATATACTATATTGTATATAATATAATATATATACAGTAGACCCTTGTTTACCATGGTACTTGCATAATGTGGATTCATATAACATGATAAAAAAAAATTGTTAAGGTTGGTATGGAAATACAATAAACATTTTTTTTTTATTACAATCTATGGTTCAAACACTATCAATGAAAATTGTTTGGTACAGTTTTAATTTTGTTACAACTTCCAAGAGAGGTAAACATTTTAAAATACAACATTGTCATCCACATAATCCATATTTTAGCCACATGGCTCATATTACACAGATTCCTATAATGTGGAATGTATCTCTGAATCTATCTATCAATAATGCAATATATATTATATTATATACAGTATAGTATATATATCCATGATGACCAAATTGTGGCTCATGTGATTCTTTGATATCTTCAATATGGCTCCATGTTTTGTTAAAAAATTAATATATTTATAATTTGTTCATTTATTGTAAATAGTAGTATGCATCTATATGAAATAAATGCATGTGAAATATATAATAAACAATTTTTGAAATTGCTAAGATAACCCTAAAAAAACTGATGAAGCTCTCATTGATTGAAAGAAATTGATTGCAGCTCTCATGTATTTGAGATTTTCTTTTGTAGTTCATAGTAACATAAAGTTTAGCCACTCCTGGTATATACTATACATTTATATATAATGTGATATATAATCAAGGCTGGCCAACACCTGTGAAGGGATCAACTGGATGGTTGAAGGATGGGGTTCAATGGGCCAGGCCTTGACCCCTCCTGAAAAATTAGAGGTGTGGGATCTGGATTTGAACCCGGATCCTCCAGGGTGTAAGTCATAGCTTTACCACACAGCCATCTGGCTGACATATCATTCCATCAGTCCGCGGGTCCCCCAGTTTGTTCTGTGAGGTGTTCGTTACCCGAATATGTATTTGTTATCTGAACAAAAATCTTTCATGAAAGTGTTCATTATCTGATTTGTTTGTAATCCAAACTATTCGTTAACTGATCATCCACTATATTGATTAAGAAGAATATCATAAAATCATCCTGAACAGTACTGAAAATCATCAAAAAAACAAACTTACTTTTAATTATTAAAAAACAAAATGTAATGAATTATTTTGGTAAATACAATCATAGCAGTTATATTAGTAAACTTGTATCAAATATTACTATTTTATAATATCTACACTTAAATAACTACCATTTTTATTATAATAATATGATTACTTATAATGTTCATTATAGAACATAAAAATTGAATCAAATTTTTATTAAGCACACAGCAAAATGAACAATAGAGAAACTTACACTTTTTGTAATCCAGTTTTATAGCTAGTATCTAAGATAATGAAAAAAATTAAAATTGAAAATAAAGAACTATGAATGACTGAACTGAAATACTAAATTAAATGTTTAAATTATATTATACTTTCTATATCAAATATATTTCTTTTATCTTATTTATGTTTATTTAGGATAATATTGTCTTTTCATTACTGAAGCTCCTATTATTAAGTTTGATTTTTAGAAGTGAAAAAATAATTTTATTCTAAAGAAATTCATTTTATATGAGTTATGATCACAACTTTCAATAAACTCATGCAAAATAAATTGATATCTCACATTTGATTTTTTTGGAAAATTAAAAAATAATATAAATTTTATTTATATATTAAAATATTGATAATAAATTTCTATGTTTAAGTTAAATACATAAACTGACTAATTTTATTAATGAATAATTTCAGAAAATCCAAACAGAATTCTCAATTAATTCATAACAAGTTAGTTTAATTTTTAAAATTTTTAATAATAATTTTTGTATTTTAATGTTTTAAAAATATTGAAAATTATTTTCCTGAAGATTTCATCATGAGAATATTAAATCCAAAGAACAAGAAGGTGAAAATCAATCTGTCAACTCACTTAATAATACAGATATTGTTGAAGAGAGGTAAATATATATATATTCTTTTTAGTTTATAGAATTGCATGTATGAATAATATATTATTAGAACTTAATGTAATGTATATCAAATTATTTTAGTATAAATTTTCATTTATGCAAAGCTCTTTTTGATTCTTTTCTAATTTTGAGTGGCATAAAAGAATTGATAAATTTAATTTCATCATCTATTTGTTAACACAATATCTTGAGTAAATATATGATTTGAATTTCATTCAAATTGGATAGTGTTGTAATTTATTAGGGAATCAGACTACTAAAAAATGATTAAAATCAGATAATTATTATTGATACAATAAAATATGATACCAGTATTTACAAGTGAGGAATTCAAAAGAATTCAGAAGAAAAATTTTTGTAGCAGAATTATTAATAATAATAAAAAGTGCAAAATTAAAGAAAGAAAATGATCAGATGGATATAAGCTTTATAAACCACATATCAATGGAGATATCCAAATTGAATCTAATCTGCCAAATTAATTCCTTAATGAAAATTTTAATAATTGGAAATAATTTAAATTAATATTAGTACCATTTCATAATTAACTAATACATTAATAATGAAGAATGAAAGTAAACAATAAGCCAAATAAATAAGATAAATCATTTATTCAAAAAAAGTTTTAATGTTAGAGATCCTCACTATTCACTCTGCTGAAAAGACCAACCAGGTGATAAACTACAACAATTCACTTATGTTACTCCCAGCTTGGGCCTGGCTGGCTAGGTGATTGAAATAGGTGTGACCTTTAGTCAAGTGGAACTACCTGTTCAATAATCAAGTTATTTCAAGAATTTCTTTAAATATAATTTATAATTAATAGCTAACAATTAATAATATTTTGGAGATATAAGATTGACATATTATCAAATGATCAAAAGATTATGTTTTATTACATAATTTATATATTTTGATAATAGATGACAAGTTTACAATAATAAATATGTTTATAGAAAAAAAATAGATGATAAAAAAGAAAACAAGTGATAAAAAAAGAGAAAGGAACACACCACTGAATATGTTGATCTCTTTTTTCCTGTTTTTATCTCTCTTTTGTTGCAAGATGGTAGTCTTATAAACTACCTTCTTGCAATAAAAGAGAGGAAAACATACGCACAAGTTATTTGAAATATTGTATCTTTATTTCTTAAAACAATTAAGTTTTTCAAAACATTCTGTGAGAATATATATTTCAATTTCCCTTTAATAATAAAACCATCAGTTTCCAGTAAGCATGGTGGTTTGGAGTTTTATATTCTAAAGTAAGACTTATATCCTAAAGTAAGACTTTTGTTGTTATAAAAAATTCAAAATTAATATTTCTGCAAGATGTTTTAGAGAATTTAATTGTTTTAAGAAATAAATATTACTATTTTTCAATAATATTTACATGTCTAATCCTATCAGCTATGTGATAACTATTCACAGGGCCCTGCAGTAGATTTTCTCAGTATGAGGCAAGTCTTCGAAATGCCACCTCCTTAAATGTTTTTTCTTTTCTTTCTGTATTCTCGGGATAAAGACTCTACCCAGTTCTTGGGAGTATCTGTTTAATCAACGTAACTATAGTATTTAAGTGAGAAAACGTAAATTTTGCATCTATTATTGCCCTATTTCAGCCTTCTTTTTGCCTAACATTTTATCCCACAAATGCTTTCGGCAAAAAAAAAAAATATATATATATATATTTTTTGTTTAATTATTTAATTAATTTTTGTCAAATTTGATTTGATGCTTTATTCCCTTCAAAGTGCAATAATTCATTGGCATTTTATGAAAATTCAACAAAAATAAAGAAATGCATCTGCATAAATCAAGGACCTACTATATTGAATAGTGATTAAAATAATGCAGAATAAAATATAAGGTATTAATACTGAATTTTATTTGATATTTTTGATATTAACATCAAAAGAATTTATGACATTTCAGTTTTAGAAACATATTTATATATAAATCAGAGACAACTTATAATAATTATGTAATTGGTCAAAACATATGGATATGTGTATCTGATATAATGGAAGCATTCATTTTGTATCTGGATGCTTTAGTGTTTGTTTAATTTAATATAATGTTGTATTGTACTCTAATGAGGTTTGGTTCAAATCATTCCATTCCTATCTATATTTAACAATTTTAGAAGCAAATTTTTTTGATTTTATAAGTAATGCAATAGTTTTGGTCAGTATTGTAAATGAAAAAGGTAAAATATTTCATACCATTTTAATTATAAGTTAAAGAAATGGTGCACCTCATAAAAGCAAATAAACATACTTTCATTGAATATTTGTTAATTTAGTATTCCACAATCAGAAAATTTTATGCAATAAACAAAATTTATACCATAATCTTAATTAAAATATATATATATTGTATGTAGATTAAGCACAATGTAAAAACTTTTTTTACTGCTGATATTTTTAGATATATCCAGGAATAAAAGCAAAAGTTAAAAAAAAAAATATTTTTGATTGAATGAACCAGGTATTTTTCTTGAAATACATGTCTTATTTCTCTCTCTCTCATAGATTTTGCAGTTAATTTGTAATTTGAAATGAAAAACTAAACAACAATAACGTTCATAATCTGGGCCATTATCTGTTTGATTATTATAGTGTAAGCAATCATTCTTCTAGGTAGTTGCTTTAACTGCAATTGTTACTATTAATTATAGAAAAAGTGTTGGATATGAAAATATCAAATACAAGAGTAGAATTAAATTCTCTTTAAAAAATGTTTTTATATGTTCTATTTAAAAAAATAAACTTCTGAAATTGCTGTTTACAAAACAAATTTAAAAAAAAAAAACACATATTTCATCATGTATTTTGCAAGTTTTTCTATTTTGAATTAAAATACTTGAAACATATAAATATGGGCTATGCATTTATAATGTTAAGATAAAATTATATTATCTAATTATTATTGATATTTTGATTAAAATTTTTATACAAAGTGCCTTCTTTATTACAAATTGAGTAAGGATATGGAAAACATATTTACTTCAGTTGGCATTTTGCTTATGTAACATTCAGTAGCTTGTAAATCATATTATCTGAAAGTATTTCTGGTTAATAAATTGTATTCAGATTGTAAATAAGCTAGTTGTGTTATTTTTTTTAGTTTTCATTTCTGGACGAGCTTTATACAGTCAAACCCCGATAAGATGCCCGCTGTTAAGCCACCACCCTTGCTGACTGCCAAGAAATTTGGCAGAACGGATCTTCCCTATGTTAATGGAGTAGGCAAACCCCGATAAGAAGCCATTCACCAGTAGAAACATCTAAACCAGGGCTGTCCAACCTGTGAAAATTTGGTAGTAATGTTCTGTTATTAAAGTTCACTCTTGATACATTGTGCTTAATCTTACATTGCTACATTGTGCTTAATCTTACAAGAATGCATTTAGTTTTTAACAAAATATTATTTTATTTTTTATTGACAATAGATAGTACTGCAAGAAGTAACACTTCGTGCTAACACTTAGCATCTATTATCAGTAATATAAAATAAAAATTATCAAAACTTAGATATCATGTGGCTTATTTGCATTTGTTCCTACAGCTTTTAAAGCATATATTTTATACATTCATTTTTATAAATAAATAGTATTTAAATACAATTAATTAGATTAAGCATCATTGGTATGCAGCTAGTATATAATAATAATAATAATAATAATAATAATATAGGACTTTTTGTGATGGTACATGATAGTATTTCCTATTTCTAAAATATGATGGTCATGATGGAGTGTAGCCAGTCTGCTGAATGCAAATAGATAAGTAAGGTGTATCAGCACCTGATTTTTTACAAAAAAAGTGCTGATTTTATTATTATTAACATTATAACTACTGTACATTATTTTATTACTACAATATTGATAATAAGACTACAAACCTTTAATAGATTTTTTTGACATTTAACATATAAATTATGCCATTAATAATAAGTTTGATTAAAGTTAAAAATATATATTTCAACAATCATTTGAAAAAAAAAATAGACAATTTTGATTCTTTCTGGAACTGCTTGTATTATATATTATTATGAAGTGAATAAACTGTAATGTATTTTTGGAAGTAGTTTCTGAGATACTAGTTCTTTTAATTTTTTTATAATTACTAAAATAAAGATTTAATACATGTAAGAAATGATTAATTTTTAATATTGTGAGATCTAGAGATACCTTAATAAAACTTCCAAACAAAATTATAGTTGTTATTTTAAGGTTCTTTTATAACACTCAGGATATCATGTAGAGTCACCATATTTAGAATCTGAGTTTATTGAAATACTTAATATAGTAAAGTTTAAATTTTAGACAATCTATATTCATTATGGACTGATTACAGAAAAGTTGATATAAAAATTGTATTAACTAATTATAACAGCATATAAGTGTAAACATCTTATAAGATACAAAACTGGTCTGAAAATAGATATTTAGATTGGTGAGAAGTGTAAGACTATTTATTCTCATGCACCCAGTGAGAAAACAAATGTTGAAGCTCGATAAACAAAAGTTTGAAAGTTGCACTGCCTGAGTAGATTGAAAGTTAGCACAGCTAAATAATAGTCTGTAGGTATGCAACTAAAGAATAGTGTAGCATTCAAAAATGTAGCAGAAGAAAGGTGAATCTGTCTCTCATCCCATCAGCAAACATCTGATGAAAATAGAATAATGTTAGGATTATCATATGTCCATATTTTAGAGGCTCAGTTCATGTTCATACAATACTCGATAAAAATAAGCTCAATGTATGTATTTTTTGAATAAAACATAACAGAAATTGTAAAAAAAAAAAAAAATCAGAAAAATAATGAAATGTATGCATGTTTTGGGCAAATATGAACAGGATGCAAAGGTTTAAAGTATCATGCACAGCAGTGATAGTGCAAAGTCTATACTCACTGGTTATTTATGCATAGGTTAGATTTGTTAGTTTATGTTTTACTAAATTTCTGTTGATGAACAATGTTTAGTCTCCTGATCAGAACAGATTTTTAACAAAAAACATTAAATTCCTCCTACAAACAATTCACAACAGATGTGAATTGCTTAGAGTTCTATGAACTGATTAAAGATGACAAAGCTTTTTTGAGAAAAGCTTTGTCATCTTTTACTCAGAAAAATATGAATGATTTTATTTAAATAAAATGTAGACATGCAGACACATGGATTTTATTATATCAACTCACAGCTTTCAAAGTATTCCATGATCTAGAAGCTAATGAATCTTTTGGTGGTTCACACTTCACTTGCAAAGTCTGTTCAGTTGCTTCTTCTGCTTCAGAAACTGTTGGGCTTTGAATCAAAAATTCTTCTGGAAGAGATACCATTGGAGGAGTTGGACTACGTTTGGGAGATGTTTCTTCATTATTATTCCTTAATAAACTTGGACTAAATGGCTGAATAACTGATGAATGAAGCTCTAAAATATAAACAAAAAAATTAATGAACAGAGTTAAATAAAATTCTTTAATAGTGGAAATAATCCCATTATTAAGAAATTCTTTCAAAGGGATATTAAAAATTTTACAAATTAACTGATATTTTCATTTTTCTTCAAAAGAAGTAATTTATAACAAAGGTTTAAATGAAAAAGAAATTAAAACAATTTGTTAGATGTGATGATAACCAAAATCATCATCTACTTCTTCACATTCCTAAATACAGATATTCTTCAAGTTAAATAATTTGTATACAGGTAGGCCTCAATTAGTGTGAGTTCGAATAATGCAATATTCGATTAGTGTGACTTATAAAAATGATACCGTTTTTCAGTTAGTGCGAGCAAATATTCGATTAATGCGAGTTGTAAGCATAGACCAGTCTTACTAACAAATGTCCGTCCTCTTTTATGATGTCAATTAACAAATTAATGTTAATTTTTGGTTAGTAAAACCAGACGATCAGCAGTCCAAGAACAGTCACTTGGCTTTGAAGGGGTGAAACACCAGAAAGATGGACTTTTTGCTGTTTACTATTATTCAGCTTTGTTATCATATACATACAATATAGGACGTTGCTGTTAGCTATTTAACATTACTATTATTCAGCTTTGTTATCATATACATACAATATAGGACGGAATTTTCTCTTTTAAAAAGTATCAAAATGGATGACAGTATAGTACAGAATTTTCTTTTAAAAAGTATCGAAATGGATAAGAGAAAGAACTTCTGATGATAAAACAGGAAACGAAAAAAAGAAGAGGTTAATGATTATGCTAACTTTGATGATAAAACAGGAAACGAAAAAAAGAAGAGGTTAGTGATTACGCTAGAGCAAAAAACGGATGTGACTGAGCGACATAAAAGCGGCGCTCAACTTCTGCTTCCGATTTGGCGTTGGTTTGATAATGGTATGAAATGCAATTCCTGGTAAGTTATTAATTTAGATGATGAACAACAATGTTAAATACAAAAATAAATATTTCTTAAACAGTTAGTATTGTGGTTATTCATTGTGAGGTTGGCTAATGGCCAGAATCTCACAAAGCAAGAACCAATTACCATATTTTACGTATAGTGCGATATGTAAAATATATTTCTCGCACTATTCGAAGTATATAATACTTCGAATAGTGCGAGAAATTCAGAGGACCCATTATTCACACTAATCAAGGCCTACCTGTATATATTAACATATTTGATTTTAAATTTTAGAAAATGTGCAAGAATTTTAAACATCACAGTAGCAAATGATCTAGAAACTGGTTAGGTTAGTTTTGTTATGCCGCCATATCCTCATGGGATATTCTATATTTGGTGGTGGCTACTTATAGAATCCATCACACATACAGCACTAAGCAGAAAAATATTTTTCTGCTTAGTGCTGTACAGTTACGACTTTTATTGCTGTTACAATATTTAAAAATGTCAAATCTTCCATCAAAAATCCTTGTTATAACTGAAAATATATTATTTGGATATTTCAACATAACATATATTATACACAGTAAGTTTGATATTTCTAGTTTCATTAACAATAAATTTTGAGTTACAAGCAAAATATACAATGAATTCCAATCATAATTTGAGGAACTCTGTACTTAGCATTATATGTAAATATGAGTAAAAATATCTATGAATATAGCATCATAGTATCATTTGGTAATAAGCTTAAATACTATTGATTAATATTGTATTTTATTACTTGTTTGTTTTAAATAAATATATTTTACCAAAATGTTTATAATAATACTATAATTCTTTTCACTTTTCTTCTTAAATATAACTAATGAAATTCCAATAGCTCAATCAAGTGAAAAGCAACACAAAATTTAAATTTATTACCTTAGAACTTTCGGTTTAATTAAGCCATCAGCAGCGGTTGATTTTTTACAAATAAGAATAAATCACAGAATACATTTTAAAAATTTGAAAATTAAATATTAAATACAAATATAAAAATAAAAATAAATAAGATTAAATTATATAGAAAAATATATACATTGTAGTACAGTGAAACCCCGCTGGTGCGTTCCCGTATCGTACGACTTTCCCGCTTTAAACGTCTATTTTCGGAAGTCTGAGCATTTTCTTATACTTGCAATGTAAAACTTTCCCTCTTCCTACGTTTTAATTATATAACTTTTCCCGCTTCCTACATCCAAAAATTTTACGGAAATGTCATTCCATTTTTGGTTTTTCACTTTTGTTTTGTAGTTAAAAATTAATTATTTATAAACAGTATTCGAAATAGAACTGTAAATTTACTTTTGACAGCAATATGAGAAAACTTAACTTGTAATTTCGGAGATAGCCTAAATAAAGTAGGAACGAGGGAACGACAATCGTATTTAAAATTTCATCATCCATTAAAATAAGAAAATTAAAAATGTATACTGTAATTATGAATGCCACCTGGTTAGTTTCGATGTTGTAAAAAAAGAAATTCGGTTTTGTGAATGATTGAAAGAACAGTATTCTTACTAAACTGTACTATACGATGTGAAACCGCAACTTACAGTATTCCCACGCATCTGTTTAACATTTATTCTGACTCTCCCTTTCCTGTTTGGACTAATCCACAAGCAAATTTTAGCAATCAACGGTTCAGTACATTCATTTGAGTTGTTCTCTCTTACGTGTACGACTGACTTACTTATTGGTAAAAAATGAGTTTTAAGAAAAGAAATTTTTATTCATTGGCAGAAAAAACATCAATATTGGAGGAAGCAGAAAATTTTAAAGGAACAAAACTTGAGTGACTAACTGAAAACTTTTAAAGGAACAAAAAGTGTGGAATCGCTACTTCTACGGTTGAACCACCTATGATTGATATAGGTGACGAAATAGATGTTGAAACTGAGAATTATGATTTTGACTTCGATAATTTCGTGGGTTGCGATTCAGATGTTCTGACTTCAGAAACTCAAACAATTGATGACCTTATTAATGAAGATCGTAAATCTGAAGAAGAAATTGAAGAAAGTGACGAAGACACAGAAATACCTACCTTCATTTCAGCTTTAACTGGGCTAAGAACAGTGAGAAAATATTTACAGGCCTTTGAGAATGAAGAAAAAAATTTAAATTATTTGTCTATAATTGAAGCTGACTTATTTAAATTACACAAAGAAAAAGTAAAACAAGGAAAAATAACAAATTTTTTTTCGAAAATGTAGATAGCGTATGTAAATAAAGTTAGAATCATAAAAGTTTTTACAGTACATTGTAAGTTTTTTACTACGTTATTTACATTAAATAAATATTTATTCTCGTATAAATATTGTCAAGTTGTATGAAATTTAAGTTAATGATGATCGATTTATTAAGTATAGCGTACTTTTAATTTTTAAATTACTGTATTCACCCAAAATTATTCGCTATTTAAAAATACTCCGTGCTTCTCGATATATAACGTGCACTATTATTTATCTGACGTAAAGTTTAAACAATTAATATTATTTTTGCATTCTATTACAGTATTTAATAATGTACAGTATTTTTTGTAACATTTCAACGAACTTTTTTTTATTGTGACGTCATCAGAGTTTCCCGTTTCGTGAGTTTTCCCAGCTCATCCGACTTTTCGGGCCAGTCCCTGAAAAGTTTCAAAATCGGGGTTTCACTTTTTATATAGATTAATTATTCTTTTTCTTTATAGTCTATTTATATATATGGTTATATAATCAAGTAAGTGAGAATTCAATAATCATTTAAATTATTATTTCTAGGCGGTGGAAAACCATGGTGCTGGGATTATCTCAGGAGTGTTATCATTTATTACATGCATTTTTCTTGAATATTTTATAATCTCTAGTGTTTCTGCCCATTTAATTTCACGTACATTTTTTACTGTTCGTACTATTTTAGCTTCATTCCATCGGATGTCAATATTATAATTATAAAATGCTTTCACAAGCACTATTTTAAACACAAATTCTCCTTTTTTCTCCTTTTCCTATATCTTTTTTGTGTTCTAATAGTCTGGTTTTAAGAGATCGTATAGTACTAACCATGTAAACTTCCTGTCTGTTTGTATCATTGTTATATAGCGGAATGATATAAACCCCAGCTTTCATTTCCGGTTGTAGTAGCAGTTTATTATTTTTAATTATATTAAAAGTTGCAGTTCTTATTATAGCGGAATGATATAAACCCCAGCTTTCATTTCCAGTTGTAGTAGCGGTTTATTATTTTGAATTATATTAAAAGTTGCAGTTCTTATATATGGAAGTTTTATATTGTGCTTATTCAAAGCTTTTCTAATCAGTTCCAAGTCATAAATCGTAGTTTACAGGTGTTATATACGTTGCACTCATTTCCTTGGCTGGCAGATGTGTATCATTGTCGCTAGTACTATAAATATTTGTGTTTATTGTGTGACGTTGTATACTGTTGTAAATGTGACGAATAAAGGATGTGTTATACCCATGTATTTGTGCCTGGTGTACTATTTTATTAAATTCCATTAATTTAAGTTCATCATTACTGCAGTGCGTCATCATTCTTTTCAGGAGGAATTTAAAAGCTGCAACCTTATATTTAAACGGGTCTATTAAATTCCATTAATTTAAGTTCATCATTACTGCAGTGCGTCATCATTCTTTTCAGGAGGGATTTAAAAGCTGCAACCTTATATTTAAACGGGTCCGATGACCATTGTGGTATGAACATTAGAGCATAAGAAGGCTTTCTGTAAACTGTGGTTGTGTAGTAGCTATCATCCTTCATTATTATCGTTGATAAAAATGTGGAGCAACCTATAATTGAAAGCTTAACCGACAAGATTCTAGGTTTAGCTCTTAACATCAAATAAAAATCGTACTCGAATGTACATTTTTTAGTTGTTGATATAATGAAGGATGATAGCTACTACACAATTTTAAAAAAAAATTTTTTTTTAAATTTTTAAATGTATTCTAATGATTACTGGAGCATAAGAAGGCTTTCTGTAAACTGTGGTTGTGTAGTAGCTATCATCCTTCATTATTATCGTTGATAAAAATGTGGAGCAACCTATAATTGAAAGCTTAACCGACAAGACTCTAGGTTTAGCTCTTAACATCAAACAAAAATCGTACTCGAATGTACATTTTTTAATTGTTGATATAATGAAGGATGATAGCTACTACACAATTTTAAAAAACAATTTTTTTTTAAATTTTTAAATGTATTCTAATGATTATTCTTATTTGTAAAAAAATCAACTGCTGATGATGGCTTGATTAAGCTGAAAGTTCTACAGAAATAAAGTTAAATTTTGTGTTTTTCCACTTGCTAGAGCTGTCAAATTATTCTATTAGTTACATTAAGAAGAAAGTGAAAAGAGTAATAGTAATATTATAAACATTTTAATCATTTAACTGACCATTTGTAATGAGTTATTTTGTTGTACAAAATTATTATTTTTTAATTACTCAATTATAATATCTATATTCTATAATTAGTTAAATTGAAATGCTCTCTTATTTTATCATCATTAAATGAAAATTTTTTCTTTTATCAATCAAAGATTAGTTAATATAATAAAACAGCAAGTTAATAATATAATAGTTGTAATTATTCTCTGAAGATATTTCAAAACAGATTTTCATTTTATGGTATTTCTAAACTATAAATTATTAAAAACTATTTCAAATTTTATACCTACCAATAAATGAGTCTATAGCTTCTAAAGCTTTTGTACGACTGTTTTCTACTCTTTTTTCAAATTCAGGTAGCTCTTCAGATTTAACCTGCTGTCGTACAGTTTCTAATTCATAAATATCAGATTTCAATTGTTGTACAGTTCGTGAAGCATTAATTTGTTCTGTATGAACAAGATTCCATTTGCCTTCATTCTGAAACTAAATATCTATTTTGATGAAAAAGCCAATTACATATATATATAAATTTTTCATAAATTAATAAAAATTCTCAATTTAAAATTAATTTTTACAGATTCTAAGAATACTGAAACAATGAATTTACTCAAAATATAGTGTTTTATTTTATAATTAAATGCAGTTTTAATATCAATAATTCTAATATCTATTTTTATTCCATATTTATCATCTGCTTTATTAAAGTCACCAATTGTTGGAATTTTTAAGTAAGAGTTAATTTCACCAAGTATTAATAAAAATAATATAAATAAGTAGTCCTTGACTTATGAAAGAGTTCAATTCAAATCCTACCATCATAAATCCGAGCAGTTTTAAGTTGGAAATGGCCAAAATTTATAGACTGCCCACTATCAATATTTATCATTACACTCCACTTTATCATAATAACCATCACTTAAACAAAAATAAAAATGCAAGAAGCAGAACAAAAAGAATGTTTTTTGCATATAAGATTATTGGTCACAGACTCAAATCCTTTGCCAACTGCATTGACCAATCACAGAATTTATTGATGACATCACTATCATAACTACGAGTGATCATAAACTGAACTTCATTTTATGGTACTATCTGGAAAAGAGACACTATCTGTTTAAATTTTAGTTTAAGAGTTGACTTACTTCCACACTCTCCGTCGTAGTAGTTAGCAATCATGCATTACGAAATTGGAAACTGTCCTCGGAAAGAGCTGTTCCAGCTAATGATGTCATCTTATCTGAATAATTTTACCACTGATCCAATATGAGAATGTAAGAATGATCCCATATCGATGTTTTGTTCGATATATAAATAAATTGTAAAGAGGATGACATGAATGAATTACTCTGTAAGCTAATCAAATTGATATTGTTA